>JANKYE010000004.1:20354839-20366469 GCA_032467995.1 Erythroxylum dillonii | reverse complement strand
AATATCAAAGTCCTCAAATCTTTTCTCATCAATTTTTCTTAAATTCATCAAATTTTCTTAGATTCATAAATTTTCTCTCCAATTTCTTTCTCATTTAAATTCATTTTAATATTTCTAATTTTCACCAAAAATTCGGGGTCCAACACAATCAATCATAACCACTAAAAAAATTTCACGTATCACGCGCGTATTTCAGAAAACCACTAATCAAATTGGGCCTTTTTTTTCATAAACATCATAATCACAATTATTATTATACTCATTGATCAATCTCATTTACAAACATTTCCAATTTGGAAAGTCATTGTAAAACATAATTATTCAGATACACGTGACACCAAAATTGCAAAATACATTCTTTAATACAAAATAATGAAAAATCTATGTAAACGCGAACTGATCTCAACCTCTATCTCTTACTCAAATGCAGTGGCTAGACTCCAATTTGTCTAATTGGAAATCTTCTCTAAGCCTGAAAAATATTGCAAATTTTGGATTAAGCTTTGCGAACTTAGTGAGCGAACCATCCTCGATGGCTCACTCAATCACATAACACATCAATTTATCAATTCAACATATTGATTCACATACATTTCATATTCACCTAAATCATATTTCACATTCGGAAATCATTTAAACTATTTATTTCAACCATTTAAATCATACATATCAGATGCATATGTAATGCTCAAAAGACTCGCTTTCAATTGTTATTGATGTAACCGAGTGCCTGTAACTGTCTCGTGTTTATTGTGGATACCAAACTCATTAATAACTGTCCTTATCTGTTGGGGATACATAACTCATTTTATATAGTGAACCTTTGGCTCTTAATCACGTTCTGAGTTTTAAGCTCTTTTTCACTTTCTGAGTTTTAAGCTCTTTTTCGATTGCTACTCTAGTCACAACAATCTTTATGTTGTTATGAATTAATGTAATGAAATACATCACATTGACATATAATCTATCAGTCATTTGATTTCAATTTCACATTCATATTCACATTTATCATCGGACCTTGGTTCAACATTCAACAATAATGTTGAGTATCACTTATTCATTCAAATTCACATTCAAGGAAGCACTTCCTATCTTCTCACATTTATCAAACTCCTCGAACTATTAATGTCTGAAATTGCCTCAATCACATTCACATTCAGTAATAATTCAATACATAAATTTAAAATAGAACAAACAAGGAAAGTGAGACCATCTAGGTCGACTCATAGTACGCTCTAGAATAGCATTTGCTTCTCTGATCCGAAATGTTTGAATGCTGGCTTTCAACCTTGTGTATCAACTTCATGCAATACACACATTACACATTCACATTACTAATTGCACAATCACATAAACATTCAATCGTACACATATGTATATGTGTTATGTATAATGCATGCTCAATATGACTATTATGAGTATGTTTCCTTTATTCACATCTCATGATCATTCTTACTTCAAAATTCATATAAGTCTAATTTGGACTTTAGCTTACAGCTTAATAATACAAACTTATTCTAAGTTCATCACTCATTCATGCACTAAGGTTCATGGCTCAATACACTTGATTCTTATAACGTCATCAATCAATCATTTACCAATCATTTCCTAATGAATTTAGATGACCATGAAATTTGGTGAAGAGGAAGGACAATATGTGAGGAGCTTGTGGTTTAAATTTCAAGTCAATCGGAGGTCCGGAGAAGAAGTTATGGTCAAAAGAGTGAAGGGTGTTTAAAACTATCAAAAAGCATTGCACCTTCATAGTCACGATTGTGCCTATGCACGATCGTGCACTTCCTGTTGATTCCTCTCTATGCACGATCGTGCACTACCTGACGTTTCCTCTCTGTCACGATCATACACTACCTGACACCAAGGAAAGAAATATTGCATGGCCATTTTGACAAGGAAAGAAATATTTAGGCAATAAATTCTCCTAAAAAATGTTCTCATATGTCTTAAGTTTCTAATGACACCAATTTAATGTAGTTTGGTTCAGTATTCTGCAAGTTAAACCTAAAATACTATAGACTATTCCCAAACTATGACAACACACTGTACTCAACTTCAAGCCAAAATTTGAAAACTCTTAGAGACAGAATTAAAATTCAATTCCTTCATAAAAAAAATGTAGCCATATGTCTATAGTGTAATCTTAACTTAAAATCATCCCATTTGGATATCTACAAATCAAGATATGGCTAAAATATAGATGCATATTTAGTGAAAACACTCCATCTAACATATTCTAGCCATTCTCTTTCAATTTTTCTGGATTTTTAACTCCTACGTTTTATATCTAACAATCTTATGTGTAGATCATCAACTTTACATCATTTCCTCATCATTCTTAACTCCATTTCAGATCAATATCATCCATAAACAAATTATAGTCCATGATTGATCATGAACACTAAAAACATAACATATACATATATACATTCATCATCAACTTTCTGCACATGTTCAACTTCATTTACACTTTCATTTCACTTCTAACTATCACCTTAATTCTTCCCATTTCAAGACACCACATTACTCATTCACATTTTAGCATGTACCCATCCTCATTTTATGATCCAACTCTTGACTATCATCAAAACATGTATGCTTTATACTTACTTGTTTAAGCTTTAAGATTCTTCAAACTCTTCACTATCTCTCTTAACCCTAGCTTTCTTCTCTTATACATACTTTATCATGCAAGGGTGGTATGGTTGGGTCTTCTTGTGGCAATTGAAGAAGACAACAAAATGATAGAAGCAAAAAAGGGTGAGAGCAAGGCTTACGTTGATAGGGAAAAAGAGAGGATCATAGGTGAAGAAGATCGAAGGAGATGAGAAGAGATATTAACAAAAGGTGAAGCAATCAATACAGTGAAAGACCAATTAAAGAGAAGACAACCCTTCACATGGGAAAGTTTCGTGAGTTATGGCATGTGACACTTGTCACTTTCTTATAGTCTCTCCTTGGCCTTTTATTTAATTAGTCCATTTGTCTGCAATTTCTACTCTAATTGTCTCCCAATTTTCAATGAAAAATGTCATTAAATACCAATGTCATTAATAAAAATTTTCACTATTATTTGACTCTTATTTCTACTGCCATTTATCAATTGTCTCACCACTTGACATTTTTCCTAGTCCAAAAATACCCTTAATTCCAAAAAAATCTTAAATTTTACCAAAAATTCTAAATTACTACTTGTACACACCAACTCAATTTTTAATACACATAATCCCCAATTTAGATTATAATCACATTTAAACAATCATTTATACCAGGAAAATGTTAAATGAGTGCATGAACAAATCATTGTAATGTGTGCGATAATCAAATTCACGTGTATGTATGTTATATTATGTATGAGCATGAAGTGCATTTCTTAATTTTCTCATTGATATCTCTCATGTACAATATTCTAGGGTTCCAACCCTTAACATGGGAAAATAGGATTTTACACAAATGACACTCCATTTAACCTTGAAAGTCTTTTTACCATTGAGATTTTATCTATGCTGTCTAAAGTCTCTTATACTTTTGTCTATCTTTTTTAATACTCTAGTAGGTATTTCTAAGCGTGAAAACCATTAGATGTGTACATTATTGAGAATGGATATAGATAGTTGCAACCTACCTCCATAAGACATAAATCTATTACTCTAAGTAGTGATTCTTTTATGAACTTTATCTAGTACAGGTTTACATTCGACTTCATTTAGTTTCCTTGTGAAGATGGGAACACCCAAGTACTTAAAAGGTAACTACTGTATTGAAAGCTCTGCATCAATTATCACCTTAGAGGAGTCTTCTAAACTTTGCTTGGAAAGGTAAGCAGAACTCTTTTGAGGCTTAAACCTTATACCTGATACTTCTTGGAATCTTAGCAGAGAGGTTAACATTACCTCAATTGAAGTAGAGTCATTAGCACATTTCACGAGTAGATTATCTAGGAAATAAAGTTGAGTCATATTAAGCTCTTAATAGTGATAATGATATCTGAAATTTGAGCTTTCATCAATATATATATGTGTCAATCTTTGAAGAACTTCCATAGCAATAGTGAATAAGTAGGAAGAAAGGGGACTCCCTACCTAATTCCTTTAACTGTATGATAAAGATGAGTAGGTTCCCCATTTATTAACACTGAATAAGAAACTGTTGATATATAAGAATAGATCCAGCTAATGAACTTACTATGATAGCCAAAAGCATGGAGAGCATTAATAATAAAAACCTCAATCAACAGTGTTATATGCCTTAGCGAAATCTATTTTGAGAGCACAACTTCCAACATGTTCCTCATGAGTATAGTCTTTGAATAATTCTTGAGCCATCATTATATTGTCACCCATTCTTCTTCCTGGAGCATATGCACCCTGACTATGATTAATAATACCAGGTAGAGTATTTCTCAATCTAGTGGCAAGGATCTTAAAAATGATCTTATATAACACTTTGCAACATGATATTAGTATGTAGTTATTCAAGTTCTTTGGGTGACTTATCTGGATGAAATGAAAATAGGACCTCCTTTATTTCTTCACCTATGACTTCCTTGAGTAGTGTAGATTCTTGTTCCTATTTGATGGACCCAACCATTTGACTGATTAGGCAGCTAAGAAGACTTGCAGTGTGAGTAGATACCCTATTTATTGCTTGAAAGTGACTTCTGGCCAATCATTTGAGTTCTTCTTGATCATTTTTCTTTATACCATTCTCATCCTCAAGACAAATTATCTTGTTTCTATTTCTCCTGACTTGAATCACACTGAAAAAGTATCTGGAATTTCTATCACCTTCTTGTAACTATTGGATTCTAGACTTCTGTTTTAATTGCTCTCGATATTCATCAATGATCTGCAAGTAACTACGCAGTTCAGATTTCTCCAAAAGTGAAGAATTAGTAGGATCCTTGGTTAAAAGCTTCTAGGTCTAAGACAGATTCTTGAGGGCCTGTTCTTTACTGAATTTCAAAGGATTTACATTAAGTTTAGTCAGCTGAATGTTCAGCTCACTAAACTTAATGTAAATCCTTTGAAATTCAGTAAAGAATAGGCCCTCAAGAATCTGTCTTAGATACATTCAGCTTTAATACATTTCAATATTTGAACACATTGGAAAGTCTTAGAACCCTGCACATTCATACTAATAGCATTTGCAATAATTAAATCAAGTAGAACGTGTTAGAGTAGGGAGTTAAAGAACCTAAAAGGTGATCTTCATTTAAACGAGCTCCCATTGATGCATATTCAAATTGGAGTATCATCAGAAAATAGAGGTTCCTCAGACACTGCATAGCTTTCAGTTACTTAATTAAACCAGTTATCTTTACTAAGCACCTATCCAGCTTTCTTTAAACATTTCTATTACCCTTTTGGTGAATTTTCCAGGTGAATATAGGCCCTTGATATCTTAGATCAACAAGTCCCAAAGAATAAGTTAATGATGTCAGTTCTTTAGTATTCACATAAGTAACCTTCCTAGTCCCTATGGCTTCGGAAGAAGACAATAAGTAGTTAAAATCCCCTATCACCATCCTCGAGACTAACATGTTTATATCAATATCCTGTAGGTCTTTCCACAAGCTAACCCTTTGAAATTCCCAATTAGCAACATAAACCATAATTATAACTATAGGAATGCCCAGTGACTTTAAAATAAGTTCACAATGCAATAGTTGATTAGTGCAATAGCAGCTGGAGAGAGCAAGATAAGTTGGATCTATTGTGACAATAATCCTTCCATTGGGATGCGTAGTATGATTGCTCAAGGTTTTCCAATATGCTATAATAAACTTCAGCCCATTTACAAAATTTTCCTCTTTGATCTTGGTTTTCACTAAACCAATAAAACACGACTGATTAGCTTGAAGATAATCCTTTAAAGCTAGTTGATTATTGGGACAATTTAGTCCTTTAACATTCCATATTGTGTAAATCATCAAGGTTGAGAGGACTTAGTCCTTCTCCTAGTATTTCGAATTTTAGTTCTCGTTGTCTGCCAATTTTCCTACTGAATACTAGTTTCACAGTTGCTTTGTTTATAAACAATATTTATAGCCCTTAGGGTAGCTAATATGTCAACGTTTGTGACTGTAGTTACCTCATGACGGGTTTTCTAAACGTTATTTCCATTCACTATTTCTTTGGCCTTCTTATGTTGAATTTAAGATTTAGCCTCTTATATAATGTCTTCCACGTCATTCTGTTGGATTATATCAGTCTCCTGTAGCTAATTTTCTGCATTATCATCTAATTCAGCACATTGAATGGAGGTTTCAGAGGATATCTTAAACTTACTAGCATTCTCTTCAATACAGCTAAGATTGTCATTAGATGTTGCAACTAGATCCTTAACAATCTGAACAATTCCTACTTCAGATACTTCCATGAGACTACTTTATATCTTTCCCAAATTCATTGGATTAGTCAGTTTTAGGTGCCCTTAACTGTTGTTTGCTTTCATTGTCTACCTCATTAACATTCCTCTTAGGGATCCACATTTTGGTACTTGGTTTCATATATGGCTTCCATATATAGGATAACACAATTTTGTCTTCTACCAACTTTTAACCAAATTGAACTTCATGATAGGGAAACTATCTAACATGTTATGCTTATGCTCCACTTCAATACACACCCTAGCATAACTGTCTCTTTCTATATTAGCAGTATTGTCATCCATAACTAAAGCAGTTCCAATATAACTGGCTAAATAACTCAAACCCTCAGATGACAAATATTTAAAAGGGATTTTATGCATGTTCACCTAAATTGGAATATATTTAATTGCATTTTTGTCTAGTTTGAATCCTAATTCCCATTTATGTAAAAACAATGGCTTACCTTAAATGTGTTAGGATCACGTATCTAGTACTTTGCCTTCTGTTTCCTATGAGGAGAACAGAAAGGTGAATAGTTCATCTTCGGTTATAAGTGTGAATTGAAGACCCAACTTCTTCCAAATGTTGTCTGCGCAATATTGGACTACTAAGAATGAAATTATTTTATCAAGAAAATACCTAACTAGCGGGTTTTCCATTTACTTGCTCCCTTGAGAAGAATGTTTGTCAGAGGAGATATAGGTCCATCCTTTGCACCATCTACATAGTGAAGCTTTCCAAAAGTGTTTGGTTCTCCCACTACTCAACCCCAAGTTGATATATGAGGATTTGGAGTAGTTGTTTGTTGGCATGTTGAGAGAGGAGGAAACTCCTCACTCTCCAACATTAAGGGTGGAATCGGGTGACATTTACTAAAATAATAAAATGTTAGACCCTTGTGTTAGATAATTTGGGTGGGATATCAAAGAAAACAAGCAGTACAATAAAGAATCAGTGGGTGCCAAAGGAAGAGCAAGAGAAGAAAGTTCAAATGAGGAAGAAGATCTATGGCAGAATAGAGTGAAGGAAGAGAGAAATCGTAGTGAGAGAACACATTCTAAGATACTTCAACTTGAAGTCATTCCTTGGGTAATACTGTTTTGAATTTTTTAGCTATGCTGCTATAATGATCTCTCTTCTAATGAGAGTACAAATATCTTATGTCTAATAAAGACTAAATTCCATTCCATAGATAAGTTCAAAATTGACACTTAAAGAAGAGGAGTTCATAGGATTTAACCTTTTTAATTACAAAGAACACATATAATATTAAAAGTTAAGAAAGTTTGATCTTGTCCCTGGTGAATAATCTTTCTAATTTCCCACCATAAGATGAAAGAGACTCTAGGATGTATGATATTGTCTTTTGGTTTGAGAATTAATCTCGTTTTCCATAAGGTAGAGCTTTTCCAATGAATTTTTTATGAGTTCTTTCCTTTCAAAAATTAGGAATGAATAAACTAATTAAAGGGATTCTTTATCGTTGAGCAACTTCCATATCATTTTTTTGTTTTGAATCCTGACAGATTTGATTCCTATCCCTCTAACATTGGAGAAGACCTCGTATCTTCTAACCTTAGCTTTAAAGAAGTCTTCTCTCTTCCCAATCCAAAGAACATTCTTCATTATCCTTTTAGTTGCTATAATCTAACTGATGTGGATAGGCAAGTTTGAGCACTAACAGACATTAGTAGTAGTAATAACTAAATTAATTAGCATACCTTTCCTAGCATGACTTACAAACTTATTGTTTTGTCTCCTATTCTTTTATAGATAGTCGTATGTAGAGTCTAACAGTTCTTATGGTTTAGCTTTATGATAATGACATAAAAATAAATGAATGAATAAAAAAATACAAAAAATACTAATGAAATTCTTTAGGTAAGTGTACCTATCATTTCTGTAGTATAATCTAAGTGAATTGATTAATGATTCCATAAAGACAATGACTATCAGTAATAACTCTCTTTCTATTTTCTAATTTTAAAACGATAATGATTGATTTGAAAGAAAATAAATAAATAATTCTAACACACTAAAATAAAATAACAAGGCTAAAACAACTTATGAATAAACTAGATCTACGTAAAACATTCCCTAGAACTTATCTATGCGTTGAATTTACTTTGACTTAATGATCAATTCTAACTTCTTAGATCGATAAGAATCCCTAAGTTACAACTATACTCTCTTGAGCAATGCAATCCTTAATTATAAATTTATTTGACCAATTCTCTTTCTAATCAAAATAACTAAGAATGTATTAATTCACTTCAAGAATTCTCGTAATAGGTTTTACCTTAATCTAAAAAGATCATATGGTTCTCTCTTAAGAAACCTATTTAGCCATCATCATTTATATAATGATATGAACACAAAAGCATCTCTCAATGTATGAATCCAATTATCAAACTTTAAACTCTCGTTCCTTTGATTTAACACAGTATAAAAACATAAACATATCTTAAGAAAACTAAAAATTTCATTAAATCAAAGCATAAATTTAAAACATCAAATGTTAGTGTCCATCTCACCTAAACATATATCTTAACTAGTTTATGGTAAAAAAGAAAAAAATAAAAAAAAAGAACAAAAGATAAAGAAAACATCCTCATGGTTCTTGAATATTTAAGTTTTCATTGAATCTTGATGGATTTCTTGGTTCTTTTATAAATATTGCCTCTGTTGATCTCTAGCTCCTTAAATTCCTTCCCACGTAATTCTTTTGCTCTAAAAATATTATTTTCTAATATTTTCTAGCCACCTCTCTTTTAAACATGTGAAACCCTAATTTTTTAATCCAATATGACCCTAACACAAGAATATCTTAGGATTCGTATTGCTTTATCTTCTTTTCTAAAAAATTTATGTAAAAATCATCTCAAACACAAGGATGAACGTAGGTTTATGTCACCACCATATTGGTGAGCATGGGCTAAACATAGGGGTATGTCATAGTTATCTATAGAAATAAAATGCTCCAACTTTAAACACAATCTAAATACAGGGGCATAGTGTTGTGTTACCTGGGTAAAATCCTTATTGAGAAATAGAATAGGACATGTTTGAACACAACCAATATCATTACCGTGTTGCTACTGTGTTCTGAGTCCTTTCTTCAAATCTACCAAAATTACTTGAAATTGACTCAAATCTTTCATTTTTCCTTTAAAAGGCTAAAAAGGACCTTGAATGAAAATATAAATCATTTAAATATCAAATACTATGGAAGTACCTAAATACAAGCATAATGATCTCAAAATCATACTAAAGTCCAATGTAATTAGCACATATCATGTAGATATAGGATTCCTAAGCATTTAAAAGGTAGAAATTAAAGTTTAAAGCCTAATATTTACGCAAGTTACTTAGTTACTAAGGAAGCACCTACAAAGAAATAGAGGTAGCTTTTGGAGTGCTTGATTGATAACCCTGATTTCATATAAAGTGATTTAATGAATCAATTAGTATTTTAAGGGAGTTGATGTAAAATCTGTACAAAAAAAAAGAAAGGTTGTCTGTAAAAATAAGATTGAAGAGCCTTATGATTTTGCATTTGTGATTATATTTAAATGATCTATTTATATGGATTTTTTTAAAGCAAGTCTTATAAAAAAATGTAAAGAATAAGGAGATAAGGAGAAAAAAGATCTCCCTGTCTTAGTCCTTTAGCTCCTTTGATTAGTTTAGAAGGCTCTCCATTGACCAATATGATATAGAAGAGGTAATGATATATTGATTATTCCAAGAGATAAATTTCTCTAAAAAAATAAAAGTAGTCTAATATAGAGGAGAGAACTATAATTGATTAAGTCATCAGCCTTGTAAACATCCACTTTGATTGCACAACTTCTTTTTGTTAACTTCCTAAGATAATTTTTAGATAATTGTTAGACAATTAAGATGTTATCGCTAATTCTCCTCCCTTGGAAGAATGTTCTTTAGCTAAGGCCGATTAAGCTGCTTAATGTGCCCTTTATTCTAGTTATAATCATTTTGGAAATAATTTTGAGAATTACATTGCAACATACTTGAGGGGTTAGTGAACTTGAGGATAAGGCATATGTGAGTTTCATTGATATCTTTGAGCAATTTACCAACTTTATAAAATTCAAACGCAAGTTTTGTAACTAACTCACTAGTGATATCCCAAGTTCTTTGGTAGAAAAAAGAAATTTAGGCCATTAAGCTCTAGAGCATTGTTAGGGTTAAGGCTAAAAAGAACATTTTTGACATATTCAATTAAAAATGGTTTAGAGAGCGAAGAAGCTTGGCCTTGGTTGATATAGACGAGAATGAAAGAATGAATTATATAGAGTGAAGAGTTACCTAGGCTTAAGGACTATAAGGTTTCTTTAAAGAAGTTGATAATATAGTCAAGAAGTTAGTCTTATTCCTAAAGGATTTCCCCATTATGGTTACTTAATAAGTTACTCATGTGATAATTCCTTCATATTTTTATTTGATTAAGAAGTTATGATTTCTCAATGCCTCGGTGTAGATAGGTAGAATAATTCATTTCTTTTATGTGAATTTGAGAGTTACAAGGGACGAGGCTTAAGTCCTTTTAAATTGAGATTATAGACCCTTTAGATTTTAGAGTTGCTTCCTTAATATTAGTGATATTCCTTCTATATAGAATTTCCAATTCATGTTTGATTGTTTGGAGCTTCTTGACATATATTTATGCCTCAAAACCTACAGCTTAATTGCTAAGGTCCCTATTGATATTGTCATCAAAGTCAGGAGAATCTGCTAGGAAGTTGAAGAATCTAAAAGGAGAGTTCTTAGGATTGTTTGATTTATTTTGCCAGTAGACTTCTACAGGCATATGATTTAATCTCAATGGGAGATTAAAATGAGCTCTACAATTATTGAAAGAGGCTAGCCAAAAAGAGTTAACTAGAACTCGATCTAATTTCTTTCTAATATGCCATTAACCTTTTTTCTTATTGCTTTGTGTGAAAAATTGATTATCATTCTTGAGACAAGTTAACCCTACGAGGGTAATGCAACTCTTATTGATGGGTGTCGAATCCACCAAAAATAATTCCCAAACACCAAACGAATATAAATTGCGCATAGGGGTAAATGGGGTCGATCCACAGAGGATGGATTAAATTGATTCTATTCAAATGCCAAAGAGCGAATGAAAATAATTAAAAGGGGGTTTTGGAGTTTTCTACTGAAACTACTAATTAAACTGATCACTAATAAATTATTAACTCAATTAATAAAATGA
>JANKYE010000004.1:20309764-20332625 GCA_032467995.1 Erythroxylum dillonii | reverse complement strand
TTCTTAATTTCAACTTCCAATTCAATCAACTCATTCACTTAAACTTTCATAACCCAAACAAATCGACTCGAATGTCAGAGCCATCAAAACGAATCAATTCTTGTTCTCATTGATTTTCTTAAAGCCCAAATTCATCTATAACACAATTCATATACAAAAACACTCATTTCATTGTATTTTAATATTTCTAATTTTCACTAAAAATTCGGGGTCCAACAGAATCTCCCTTTTGAACTAATGTGTGATGCGAGTGATTTTCCAATAACTGTAATCCTTGAACAAAGGAAAGACAAACATTTAGCAAGACTTTGATGGATGCTCAAGAGAATACACAATTATAGAAAAATAATTACTAGCATTGGTTTTTACATTTGATAAATTTAGATCGTATTTAATTATATCCAAAGTTGTTGTTGACATTGATCATTCTACATTAAGATAATTTGTTGAATAAGTTGGATGCCAAACTAAGACTAATTAGATGGATTTTGCTGTTATAGAAATTCGATTTGGAGATCAATGATAAAAAAAAAGTCAAAAACCTATTAGAACATCTATCATATTTAGAGATCCCAAATTTAGAGAAGCCTGGAAAAGATGAGATTAATGATGCATTTCTTAAAAAGAACCTATTCAATCATAAAGAGGCAAGCGAGCTTGAAATTCCAGAGTTTGCTGATTTTGCTAGTTATTTGGCTACTAAGATTCTTCCTAAAAGACTTTCTCATTACATAAAAGAAGAAATTTTCTCTGACTTAAAATATTTTCTTTTGTAAGATCCCTATTTATTTAAGATTTATGCAGACCATATTGTACAAAGATGTGCCCCAGATTAAAAGGATGGAAAATTTTAGAGTTGTGCCACACCAGTCTAGCTAGAGGGCATTACCATGAAAATAGGACAACCAAGAAGATTATTGAATTGGGTTTTTATTGGCCCATACTAGTTAAGGATGCCCAAATGAACGTACAATTGTGAGATAATTACCAAATGATAGGTAATAGTTCGCATTAAGATGAAATGCATTAAAATTTTATCTTACTTTACAAAGTGTTTGATATTTGGGGCACTGATTTTATGGGTCCATTCTTAGTTTCTAATGGAAATAAATAAATCCTAGGTATTGTGGATTATGTGTAGGTTAAAGCTTAGGATTTACCTACAAATGATGTTATAGTTATAATTAAGTTTATCAAAAAGTTTTTTTAACAATTTGTTACACCTAAATCGATTATTAGTGATAGGAGAATGAACTTCTATAATGTGCAATTTGAGAAAGTTCTTAAGAATTATGGAGTCAAACATAAATTTGTCACCTTTTACCATCCACAAACTAGTTCCCAAATGAAAGTAGCTAATAGGGAGTTAAAACATATTCTAGAAAAGACAGTAGAGCATTATAGAAAAGATTTATTTGATAAGCTAGATGATGCTCTTTAGGCCTAAAAAGTAGAATATAAAACACTGATAGGCACTACACCTTATAGGCTAGTGTATGGAAATGCAAATCACTTACCCATTGAATTTGAGTATAATGTGTAATGGGGCAATCATGTTTATCAACTTTAATCTTAATCTTGCAGGTGAGAAGAGGAAACTCCAAGTGAATGAGTTAAAAGAATGGTGAATAATTTATTTTAAGAATTCGAAACTATCTAAAGATCAAACCAAGAGGTGTCATGATGGGAAGATTAAAAAAGCCAAGCATTTTAATGATGGTGATCAAGTTCTCTTATACAACTCCTAACTTAAATTATCTCCCAATAAGTTGAAGATTAGATGGTCTGGACCCTTCATATTTAAGCAAGTTTTTCCCTCTAACATAGTGGAGGTAACCCATTTAGATAAATGTATATTTAAAGTAAATGGCATCGTTTGAAGTTTTATCATAGAGGTGATTTTGAAAAGCACACTAAAGAGTAGTTCAATCTTCAATACAAAGAGCAACAAGTTGAAGTGAAAAAACTGAGCTAATGACATAAAGAAAAGTTCTTTTTAGGAGGCAAACCAAGTTTATTTGGTGTTTTTATTTCATTTATTTTTCGTTTTAAGGATTATTTTTAAATTAGGTAGTTTAATTCAAAACTATATTATTCTTGTAGTTTAGCATAAAAAAATTTACTTATTTTTATGTAATTTGGGTGTTATTTTATATTTTTATGCTTTGGGTTTATTTGTTGCTGTACATATATGAACACAAGTGAAATTTTGGCTAAGTATAAAAGTTACAAAAAGTTACATGGCTATGAACATGCCCATATTGATAACGTGTTCCTTTACACACTTAGTGGAAAGAGCGACATGGTCATATTTCATGTGAAGACAAGTTGGTTAAAAGTTATAGAAAGTTACGTGCTAGGCATGTTGTAGACTGTGTTCTTAACCAAAACTAAATGGGTAAATACATAAACATATTAGGACTTAATACAACGATGTTAAGCTACGTTGTAGCTGTGTTCATCTTGTCAGAACATGCTCAGCCTTACGAACCTATATTTAACTCTACACACTCGTGTGTTTTTAAAAATTAAACCTAAATTTGGTAATAAAGACAAAGACACACCCACGTTTATGCCCATGTTGCATCAAATTTTTTTAAAATCAACCTGACAGTTAACAGCACCCATATTTTCTTATCCTCCTTTATTTTTCTCTCATTTAGGTGACCTAATCCCTTTGTTTTGGTAGTAATCTCATCCACCTAAACCCCATCTTCCTTGAAGTCTTAACTGATTAAAGTGAGTTCTTATGATTTACTCATTTTCTCAATCATTTTTCACTAATTAAAGATATTTTATATTTTGAAATCATGTTTTAGGGACTATTGAACTAATTTTAGATAATTTTTTTTAGTTGAATCGTGTATTTGCTATATGTTATTAGTGTATTTAGATATGTTGTATGAGTTGGGATAAATTTTCATAGTGTACATCTTTAAATGTGAGGAAGGGCTATTGTGATTTTACTTTGAAATTGATTATATACCAAGCATATTTTAGTTTTTTTTTCTAATTTTTCTTTGCGGAAATTTCGAAACTGTCAATTCTTATCTTGAAACATCTTGAGCTGTTGTGAATCATTGATTCATTGATTTAGACTAGAATAGCTTTTGAGCCTATGAGAATTTTTTTCTTTATTATGTGTTTATCATGCATGGTTAGATCATTTTAGAACTAGTTTTTATTATGCAAATTGAGACCACGTGTTTATACTAAAGGCATTAATTAAAAAGGTGCCTAAATTAAGTCTTTGTTTGAGCCTTATCTTTGATTTTACCTTACCATATTTTTATCCCTTAGGTATAACCAAATTTAAGCCTTAGCCTTTCCTGTGAATTCTTTTAACCACATTATAAGCTGATAAACTTTTTTTTTTTGTTAGCCTGACTTTTTCATCCTAAAGGATTGTATTTACATGATTGCATAAGAATATGATTAGATGAAGAAATATCAAGAATGAGGAAAGATGCAAGCTTAAGTATTAGATACTATAACTTTTCGTTCGTTAATTATCAATTTTTTTTATATTCTCCTAGTAACATCATGAGTAATCAATACATAAATATTTTAAAATGAGTTCAATTTATTAAAAAAGAAGAAAAATAAAAATAAAAATATATTTGAATTTGAATTATTATAATAATGAAAAGGAGAAAGAAAAGGTACTTACGCTATTTAGGAATTTTTGTGTGGTCTTGTTTATGCAAATTCCTTCATTTTTATTAACCTAAAATTTACCCATACCTTTTTACCTAAGCCCTATTACGCCTTGATTTAAAGACCTTTTGATTTTTGCCTATAGTTTATTTTATAGTAGTGGAGATATAACTTATTAGCATGCATATGGTTAAGATTCCTTCAATGCATTGATTTGAGAGTTCTAGTAACTTTCATCCTAGACACTTTGAGTCAATTAAGTGAATCTTTTGTTTAAGGGTGTTGAATCCTATTTCACTTGATTTTATAAAGATTATCAAGATATCATTTATGGTGTTTGCTTGTGGGAGTTTATTATGTAAGATCTCACATCGGTTGAGGAGGAGAACGAAGCACGTATTATAAAGGTGTGGATACCTCTCCCTTATAGACGTGTTCTCTCGAGCGAGTGTACAGGAAGAGTAAAACCTTGATGGCTAGGCCAAAAGAGGATAATATCTGGATGAGTGGGTGGAGACACTAGGTGTTAACCCAACCTTGAAAGACGCGTTTTTCATGCCCTAACGCCCCAAATCTCATCAGAACTTCGAAGTTAAACGTGCTAGGGCAAGAGCAATACCAGGATAGGTGACCTCCTGGGAAGTCCTATGAAAAAACAAAACCGTGCAGGCTGGGCCCAAGCGGACAATATCTGTGAGCGGGTGGTCTGGGCTATTACAATGGTATTAGAACCAATACCCAGACCGTTGCGCTAGCGAGGACGCTGGGTCTCCTAGGGGGTGGATTGTAAGATCTCACATCGGTTTGGGAGGAGAACGAAGCACACCTTATAAGAGTGTGGATACCTCTCCTTTACAGACGCGTTCTCCCGAGCAAGTGTGCGGGAGGAGCAAAACCTTGATAGCTAGGCCAAAAGATGACAATATCTAGATGAGTGGGTGGTGATACTAGGTGTCAACCTAATCCTGAAAGACGCTTTTTTATGCCCTAATGCATCGGATCTCATCAGAACTCCAAAGTTAAACGTGCTAGGACAAGAGCAGTACCAGGATGGCTGACCTCCTGCGAAGTCCTGTGAAAAAATAAAACCGTGCGGACTGAGCCCAAAGTAGACAATATCTGTGAGCGGGTGGTCTGAGTTGTTACATATTATATGAGTGTTTGATTCTGATCATACTCTGGTTTGATTCTTAAGGCATTGCAGTTTGAAATATAGGTAGATGGTTGAGAATGAGCTGATGGATATTTAGAAAGGTTAAAAAAATAAATTATTACTTATTTAAGGAAAAGCAAAATGCCTAAGTGTGGGGAAGTTTGGTAAGAGCTTAAGCATTTATACTTTAAGGTTTGTATTTAGTGCATTTTGCTTATTTATTTGTGTGTTTTTATTATTTCTAGTATTTGTTGCATTCATTTTACTTTCATGACGTAACTCACTTGTTTGGAGTAAAAGGGACGAATTCAAACAAGTTCGGAGCAATTTAGAGTTGTTTTGACCACGTTATGAAGTTAGAGACCGAGAATACAACCTAGTACATGTCTATGTACTTACTTGTGTTCTATATTTTTTTTAAATTTCATCTTATCTGATCATGTTTGAAGAGTTTGAGGTGTAATAATAAATTTCATTTGTTATGCGCACATATTCAAGAGGTACATGCTCATGTTGTATGCTGATGATATTGTGTTCACATTTTAGGTCATGTTTATAAATGTGTTTGCTCTAGATGGGATTTCATGTTTATTTTGAGTACAAGAACTAATACTCGATAATTTATTTGCCCATGTTCTACCTAAAAACTACATTTTTAAATTATAAAAGGTAAAAATGAAGGGGTAGAGAAGAGAGAGGTTTGGGATGCATGAAACAGCATAGAAAATTTAAAAAAAAAACAAGGAGACATATTTAGAGTGAATTTACATCAATCTAAAGTGAATTTCGTAAAAATTAAAAAGGATTTCATCATGTTTCTTTTAGTTTTCTTTTTTTTAGTTTTGATGTTATGTCTTCCATGATTAGGAACAAAATCTTTATAGTGATTTCATATTAATTTAATTTATTCTTCAATTTTATTGAGATTAAATTTTGTGTTCTTTATTGTTCTTGAATTAATTTACATCAATATATGGTATATGTTTAATTTAAACTTTGTATGAATTGATCTAGCATAATTGAAAAAAGGATGCAAGGAATCTTAAAAATAGGTTGACATAAATTTTTTAGACTAGGGTCAAACCCAATAAAGGAATTTATAAATTGATAAATGCAATTTTAGAGGTTTTAATTGGAAAGTGATTTTGATTAATTAATCTAGGATTAGTTGTTAATAATATTGAGAAAGATATTAACATAATTAAGGAATTTCTATGGTCTAATAGATTCTAAGTTAAATTGATGCATGAAATCTTATTTGCATGAGAGGTCTATGAGGATTCACTATTCGGGTACCATTGTTTTTTCTTCCAAATGGTTCTTGATTTAATATTTGTTCTAGTTAGTCAATTATGTTGATTTGTTTCAATTTATTGCTTTAATTTTGATTTTGATCAATCACCATTATCATAATTTGTTGGTTAGATAATAGGAAAAGGAATAATAATAGTAATTTGTATAAGATGGGACACTTAATAATCTATAACCTATATACTATAGAAGTGATAAGTGTACATGCTTAGCAAAACAATAAGGTGGGAGATTGGACATTAGTAAATCAACCATCCAATCCTCTAATGAGCAACGCTATCATTCCCACTCAAAGAACAACTCACTGAATTCAATGGATGTGAACAGCACAAAATTGACCTTGCTATTCACTTAGAAAAAATATGGATATATAGTAAGTTCTTTTGCAAGAGAACAAAAAAAAGAGTTAATTCATCAAATTTCTCTTTTTGTTATAGTTAGAAAGGATAGCGCAATTGTAAAACGAACATTTGAGCTGAGTTACAACAATTAGAATGGAAGGTTTAAGGTTCTATTTTTAATGTCGCAAAGGACATCTTCTATGGTGACTAACCACTGAACCTTTGAATCATATCACAACCTCACTTCTCCCACATTAATCTCGATCACCCTTATTTATTTAAAGCTATCTGAATCAACTCCAAACATAGCTTACAGGGAAATGTAATTAAGGAATACTTTCACTTGATCTTGATTCATATGCATTAGTCTCTACCTTTGACTCTTCATCCTCCACCACCATATATAATTACAATTACATTTTCAAAGTAAACACCCTCATTTGTTGTGAAGGAAATTGTTAGTTTGCTTTTAGTTTTAACCCTCTCCAACCAAATAAAAAGAAAATCTACTTTACCAAAGAAGTATTCAGGTAAATGAGTAACGATTAAATACCAAGTTCACTCAATGACAATGCCTTCCCCAGTGTCCCACAACTCCTTAATCCCTTTTATTCTTTTTTTCTCGAGTCTTTTTATTATTTTATTTCATTTTATGGTTACAGAATCATACACAAAAATAATGTTAATTTTATCGGGCACACAGACCTTAGGTGAAGAAAAAGAAAGAAACGGTAGCCAGAGGACAAACCAGATATTGTAATGAATACTTTGTTTGGAATACAATGCAGCAAGGAAGGGCGCATTTGGAGCCCACAACTTTGTTAAAACAATGTGAAATGAAAAGCAGTAATAAACCGAAAGCATAGCAGATGGCTCGAAGAAAAAAACCAAAAATTAAAAATGGACTCTTGTTTAAGGCATGCAGAAATCAAAAGTAAATCAAAGTTAAACCAAAGCCTGGAAACATGCACAACACAGATGTAGATTGAGTTGGATAATATTTTTCCCAAAAATATTAAAATATCATGCCCTGCTGACTCGCCATTCGCTCTAAAAGTAATCCTTCAGGCTTTGGAGCTAGAAGACCAAAGTAAGTGCAGCCCATAGTTATTTAATCCAAATTATGATGTATATTTTGAAACAAAAGGTAACACTGATACACATTAGATAGTTGACAAAAGCTAGTCTTCATGTTAAATGGATATTGTACATCCTAATTCCTTGGCAGCTATGTCAAGAAATTGAATTGGCATCTCTCTTGCAAGTCGACCATGAGCTTCCCAATTTAGGCACTTCTCTATATCAGCTCTCCAGTCAATGACATCTATGTTTAAATGCTGATAAGAGGGACCATAAATGATGCCATTTATGTCTGCTTGTTTTGGAGTAGGTGTAGCAGAACCAGTATGCAAAATGCCACGAAGAACTGATGTACTTAGAGCACGAACGTGTGCACTTGGATGACAAAGACATTGAATAGTAGCAGGTAGGCGGCACTGCAAGAATTAGCACAAAAGCTAAATCTAAGTCACTAACTATGAATGTTTGTTTCTAATGTCGACATGGCACATACACGATTACAAGTGACCATAAGCATTTTGCATGTTTCCAAGGTACATATCTAAATGAAATGTTAGCATAAGGGATGAATGCTTACCTTCAACAACTTTGAAAGGCCACTGGCAACAGCAAATCCAGATTCTCCCCACTCCAGCACTGGTTGAACTGCCCTTGCCGTAGCTTCCAGTAGCTGATAACTCAGTAACAAAACACAATAGTCAATTGATACTGCACATACTTGATTGTCAGTGTTCTCAAGATTTGAGCCAATCTATAGGGATATTCAGTTGCTATTAGGATATAGGTTGTCATATCAAAGTCCATGGCATTCAAAAAGTAGGGTAAGAAAAGACCAAAGAGAACACTGCAGTTTATAGTCATCATTTCTCAATAAACGATAAAAAAGTTTATTCATGGCATTCAAAAAGTAGGGTAAGAAAAGACCAAAGAGAACACCGCAGTTTATAGTCATCATTTCTCAATAAACGATAAAAAAGTTTATTTTCGATAAGTTACCTCCAACTGTGGTAAAGTGCAAGCTTCACCATCAACCAGCATCCCATCTGTTGCTCGTAAAAGTAAATCTGATGCACTTGCCAAAATTACTAATGATTCAGGAGTGTCATGATTTCTCATTAGCTCGACAATTAGTTTAACAATGCGCTGGTTGACTATCCACATCTTCTGACCTTGATCATCATCTTTGGAAATCCAAGGTTGCAATTCTCTTTCCGCCTGACAAGTACTCAAGGTTAATAAAGAGACTAACACATGAAGAAAGCAAATTACAGTTGAAAACTGGCCAACAATTTTAAAGAATGGAGTGAAAAGAAGAATACTACAAACTTTAAAACTTTGAAGTGGCACATCCAAAGTTGGGCAATAAATCATTCTAAAGTTATCCTAAATGATTTTATTCCATATATTTTTCTTAATTTCCCAATTTTTCAGATGTTTGGTTGCCAATGGAAAAAAATTGAATTATGGAAGTTGGCTGAAGAAATAGGAAATGAACAACGTAAATCATGCCTAGTCGAACAATTTGGACCTGAAGAACAACAGCTGTAGATGCTTTGGTTGGTGATGCTGAAACAACATTGCACAGTGCGTCAACAACCTAGTCACAAACCAATAAGATGATAAGGAAACTTTCTTCGAAAACAGCTTTGAAATATAAAATATAAGAGAATAGTTTATTAATTTCAGTAATAAACTGTATTGCTCTGACATCACTTTTCCCAATAAACAAGTATTGTTAACTAATTTGTCACATATAGTCAATGTATTAGACTTAGTGTATGATCTACTTCTAAGCATTACCTAACAGCTTAATCTTTTGAGCTAAATAGTTCCTTGACATAGTACCAAAGCCTATTTTACCAGTAGTTATTGAGTTCAAACAATGCCAAGCTTGTCTGTTGGTATAATGAAAATTCAGTTCCAACACAAGCTGTGGTGGCCTAAGCTTTCTCCACAGTTTCAACTCCACAAACTTCTAAATGAAGAGGCTTATAAGATTATCAGTAATCTTGAAAGTTGTTTCAGAAACTGTTAAAAGATTCTTTCTGTAAAATACTAATAAAGCTCCTTGCATTTGAATAGAGTAGAAATTTGCCAATACTATTTTAAGTGTATCAGGAAAACTTAACAGGGCAACGTATGGTCAAAATGGATATTAATAGTGTTGATGAACTGCAACTCAAAGTTTACTTGAGTTGATTCTCTTGTTAACTTTAATGCATTAAATTAAATGTGAAACTGCAGGCCCAAAGATTCTCAACAAGTTTCTGAATCAGTAAGTCAACATCATCTTTCCATAGTTAAGTTCTACAACATCTACATTAAAGTGAATCTCTAAGTCAACGTGATCACTCCATCAGCCTAAAATGAAGATATTAAATGAGGCACTGAAACAAAACCTTCAATATAAAATAGGATCAAATCTTCAAAAATTAAAAAAATAAAGGTCTTCATGAGAAAATAAAACAAGTCATCGGGAGGAAAAAAATGTGAACACTATGGTATTACAGTTTATAGTGCCACAACATTATGGTAGCACAGTTTACAGTGCCACTATTTTATGAATAGTACCACTAGTAAATAGTGGCGTCAACAGTATTTACATGACATTATTAACACCTCACAACCCTTCCTCTTCTTTCATTTTCTACTCATTTTTCTTTTAAGGTTTTGTTGGCACTAAAACCATATCAATAAATTATTTAATCCAAAAATTTAAGCTGGTGGATTAAACTCAATAATGGATCAAAATCGTTCTAACAATAATGCAGAAATTACAAGTAGAATCACAGTTGTAGTGCTTAGAATAAACAAATATGAATAAAGAACATATCATACGCATGTGATGGTGCTTACCTGTTGCCATCCTTGTTGAGCAGAAGTGCTTTCAGCACTAGGTTGAATTTCAGGTGCTGCAATCAGCTTGTGCCATAGCAGTGAAACAACAGAGAAACACAACTCTTGTTTCTCAGCAAGCACTGATCTCAAAAGAACTTGCGCATTGCAATTAAAGCCAATGTGCCTATCCACGGTTAAGAAATTGGCCAAATCTGAAGCATCTAAAGGCAAACCTGCAATCCCTTTGCCGAAGATGCTGCCTTTGTGTTCATCTGAATGTGATGCTCTCTCATATTTGCGTTTATTTTCTGAACTACGTGATTCTTTACACTGCAGGATAGATGACTGGCCTGAATTAAAACAGCTAATGCTCAGGCTTTTAGTTTGGCTTTTACCACTTAATGCCACAAAAGAGTCCTTCCAAGCTGGTGCATGCAAATGAGCTTCTAATGGCTCAGCCTTGTTAACTATGGATGCAACAGTTTTACTGTGGATATCTATGAGGTTATATAGTGAGGATGCTCTACTATAAATTTCATTATCCCACTTGCAGCGCATCAGAACAGAGAGAGCATGCATACAAGCCTTTGACCTCCTAAATAGCTCAGAAACATGAGCTGCAACCATTGCTGCAGCTACTATCTCATTTGAACTATAACTCCAAGAGGTACCAATGGAAGATGGTTTCAGAGAAAAAAGTGCCTCCAAAATAGCTAATATTCTATGTGTGTGATGAATTGCAGAATCAATACTAGTTTTAAAATCACTAGTAGATCCATTTACTTTTGCAGGCTTGGCTAGAGTTTTTCCACCCTTAGAACTTAAATGATTGCTCCCCCTTGAAACAAAAGGAAACAACTGGAGCTCACAAGCAAGAGCACATACTGCCGCCAGCACAAAAGAATCAAATGCTGCAACTGGACCTTGTTTTCTATATTTTCTGGATCTCATGTGACTTTGAATTTCGGACATTAGAGGTGAATCTTCAGTATTATCATCAGGTGGTTCCTCACCCCTTGGTCTCTTGTTCCCATTAGACTGAGCTTCGTGACTAACACACACAGTTAAGACAACAAAAAGGAGACGCGAAGCAAGCTCCGCAGAGGCACATGACTCCAAAAAGAGAGAATGGACCATTGTACGAAGCTCTGCCACAGCAAGATTTTTGGAGAAATGCCCTAATCCAGAGAGGTATCTTGTTCTACTGGCTTGTTCTCTAGAAGATTCGGGTGGAAATGTTCTCTGGAGAATTGCTTCCACAGTGGCAACAAATATTTTCATGATGCATGCTTCCGATGGACTTCCACGAGGAAGGTATTCCAGGACCTTAAGGAGAGGTATGAACAAGTTCCACGATAAAATTGGGGGCTGCAATGGAGTTGAAACAATTATTTCTGGAAGATCAACTGCTGATGAACCTACAGGAATAAGGCCATAGGCAGCTTCCCATATGGTACAAATTCTCCATTCAACCTCCGGACCATGAGCACAAAGCATAGATGCAATCCCCTGGGCTGTTGCTTCAATAGTTGCTTCAGCTGCAGGCACTTCAATCTGATCATAACAAAATTTCCAGCTTGTAGTCAGTCTTGAACATAATTCAATGGTGTTTATACCAATAAGGCTGCAGGCCTGCAGTCCTCAGAGTAGCCAGTTCACAGAAATATGAAACAGAAGACGAAAAACAAAAAAAAAAAACAAAAGACAGAATTGTATCCACATTCCCCATCATGATTACTGTGAGATGATGATTTCAGTTTTAATTAGGTTCAGAAAGACTTTTTCGAATGTACTTCTTGAACATGTGAATGAGACTATAAATATAGTATGAAGAAGCCATCACTTGAAAGGTAAACTAAGTCAGATTGGTTTGCTGATCAATAACATTAATAGTACCTGCTCCTTGTAACTTGAAATATAGCCAATGAAGGGTTCATGTTGAACTTCAACTCCCTCAACTTGCCTGAGTGGAGGAAAGAGCAATGCAGGCTGAGATAGTATGCGAAACAGTAGAGCTGCAGCTGCATCAGCAGCTATACCTGCTCTCATAGACATCGCAGTCCCTATTGCGCATAAAAAATGCAAGTGCATCCAGTTCCTAGGTAGCTATACCATAAAAGACAAAGGAATTAAGGAAAAACGATATTGAAGAAGCTTAGCTAATGAATAAATTTACAGATTAGCAAAGGAATGTTAGATATGGTAGTTTAAGCAAACAATATTTTTTCGGTTTATAGCTTCCAATCAAACACTTCACATAAGGGATCCTGACATTCACTTTCAAGTCATTGCCACAGGCTTCATAAATTGATATTGGCAACAGAAGAATTCAGCAGTATCTCCATATTTAAGTTCACCACCAAGCATAGTAATAAACAAGAATTAGGAATCAGCACTACATCAAAGGAAGAAATCAAGAAACCACTTGAGTACAAAAGCTCAAGCCTTTGTCGAGGCTTAAGAACAAATGCAAACAGTATTTTAACAAGCCCACCTACATGAAATGCAGACAAATCATAAATTTACCATAAACAAGAGAAGCCTAGCTTGAACTTAAGACGTCTCAATCATAAAAACTCGAAAACCATGTCAAGAAAGTCATTCAACTCAAAAGAATAAGTTCATGGGTGAAGCTCGACAATTGTTCGAAATATTTAATTGAACGATGGTAAATGGAAACACGTAGGATTTTTTGATGAACAAAATCAAAGAAGATAAAGCTCTACCAACATAGTTCAGTTGCAAATTTTAGAACTAGAAATCTAACCAACAAATTCAAGGTTCATCACATCAAATGTGAACTTAAATAGTGGAGGAAAGTTTTGAAACAATCAACAGTTATGGTTAAATACATGGCGAACCATGAGATTTGAGCATTTTCAAAACTGAACCCCATGTGGTTTCAATTGATCTCAAGTTTGAAGGTATAGAAAATTTTCAATACTCCATTAATTGCAACATATTATTGCCTTAGTAAATAACTGTCAAAATTATTGTAAAAACACTTCCAGTCCAGCATCATAATAGTACAGTTGGACTATTACTAAAAGTAAACACTTAAATTTTGCTGACAACATTCTTTTGTCTTTTCCTATTCTTTTAGTGGCTACAGGTAAATGACCAAAGTTAGGTAATAAAAAACAAACTATAGCTGTTTACTGTAATACCTGGGAACTAGGTGAGAAATAAAACTATGGAACATGATAAAATATGTAAAATACACGTTCTTAGCAATCAAAAACAGCCAGCTTACCCTAATACCAGAGGCATAATCCTCAGCAGCTCGAAGGAGTTCCACCAGCTGCACAGCAGCATCAAGTGCATCTGGGGCCCATGATGGGGGCGCTTCCAGAAGTCCAAGAAGAAGTCGTTGAGTAGCACTTGGTGTTGCAATGGCATAATACCTGCAAAAGTACAAAAATTTTCCCCAGAAAGTATGAAGCCTTTATCTAGTATGAATTGCAGCCTAAGAATTGTGGATAAATAATTTCTAACAGCATTCATACCTCTTTCCTCACATGAACAATTTTACACCAACATTTCTAGAATTCTTTTACATGCTGAGAAGAATAATTAGAAAGGTTTCTGTTTAATCAGTTAGAACTTAAGAGATTGTTTTTAAAAGATAATATGCACCTCCCTAAACTGTAACATTAATAGCAATTTACAAGGGCGAATATTTCAGTTGATAAATTAAAATTCTACCTATGAAACAAACGTGCATATGGCTCAAGTGCTGGTAGCCCGGCAACTAGGTGTTCATCCAAAGCCGTTGTTGGAGGAGGGAGTAAAAGTGCAGGAACAGCAACTGCAGTTAATGTAGCCGTCTCATACCGGTCAACTTCATCGTCACAAACACTTAATATAACCCCAGCTCCATTTGCCACAGCCCACCTTGGCGTTGATGGCATAAGCTGAGGATGCTTTCCAGATCCACGAGAAGAGCCTAAATTAAATAAAACAAATGTTATTAGTTGACACTGATGTTTGTCTGTGCATAGCCTATTAAACTATCCACTTGTAATTATATCAATAGTGAATATAAGATGAGATATAATCTCATTTTTGTTTTTCATCGTAAAGTTAACCACCTGAAATCATAGACAAACTGGTTCTAGACAATCCAATAGTGGAAGAATATAGCTGAAACTTATGGGAAGATACAGTTCCAACCTCAATAAATGAAGCATAAAGGGCCACAAATTATAAACATTTTTATCGTTGATTAGGATAAAATTTTATGCTCTAGGAACCGATACTTTTTTGCATAGTTATCTTAAGGAGACAGTTTTCATGGAGCAGCCTCCAGGTTTTGTCAGCACTAATCATCTTGGGTATGTTTGACACTTCAAGTGAGCACTTTATTGCCAAGATCATTGATATCAAATGATGAATTTAATTACATGTAAATAATGACATGGACACTAAGGGTATACCTAGTACATGCATACAAATGCATTAAAGAAGTGAGAGAGATACCCAACTCCATAAACATAACAAAAAAACTCTTCCACATGTTTTATCAAAAATCAATTTAACCCCTCAAATGTATAGAAAACTCATCCATATTCTCAAATACATGATTGCAAATAAAATTTTAGGTTCATTTCTTTTTTTTGTAACTTTTTGAATTAGCGACTTACTATGATATAAATAAAACTATCATTAAATAACAAACAGGTTAATTGAATTTCAGAGTGAAGATAGCGTTGGGCCACTATTAAGAAAAGCTGATAATAAACAAGATAAATTGTGATAATTCATTTACACAAATGGTTTTAAATCGGACTTCCTACTTTTCATGAGACATCCATTTTTAAGGTAACTTCACAGTGCCTACTGTACATTTTTTTATTTTAAAATTAGCCTAGATTCTCTAGAACAAGAGAAATCAATTATTTCTAGAAAAACTAACCACTTGTTGGTGGCTTGAGCTCTCCAGCAGCATATTTACCCATGACGCCACTACACCTGAAATAAATGAAGAAAAAATTAGGGTCTTCATGTCCAGAATCAGGTTTCCTAAAAGAAATGAGAGAATATAT
The DNA here is from genome assembly GCA_032467995.1 of Erythroxylum dillonii. NCBI lineage: Eukaryota > Viridiplantae > Streptophyta > Magnoliopsida > Malpighiales > Erythroxylaceae > Erythroxylum > Erythroxylum dillonii. Next base: position 20,317,200 of record JANKYE010000004.1, on the reverse strand, counting down.
ATCTACCAGCAAAGATATATATCTACCAGCAAAGTTTACTCTAAAAACTGAGATTTTAAACAATCAATCTAACAAAGCTTAAAGAGTTGCCAGTAAAGCACATTGAATATAGCATACTCTAAGTGGACCAATATTTAGCATGAAAGGAAAAAGGAAAACAATACTCATGCTGCTGGCACAGAATGCAATTGATGACATCTTTGTTTGATATACATCGTACAAAACAACATCAAGGTAGCTATACTGACAACCACTGCTAGAATTTGAAGAGGAAACAAAAGATGTCTTATGAAGCTGTCGTTTAAGTAAATTATGTTGGATAGATGACAGCATAATTCAATTCAACACTGCTAGAATCACACAACTTACGCCTATCAGGAATTAGAGGATAAGTATCATATTTCTGTGGTCATTGATTAAAAAAAAAAAAATTCATATTGCTCCTTGGGGGCATACACAGGACAATGTGAAATTCAAAATCTGCTACATATAACCTTCTATAACCTCCCAATCCCACTCTACATAAAGTAGATTAAAAGATCCCCCATCCGATCTTGCCCACAGAAAAGACACATCAATCTAAAGCATCTTTACTGAGAATTATAAAGCCTACACATTCAACTGCTATGATCTGTAACCAAATTATCCCATTCCCTACTCCAAACTCTCATTTTAAGATCACTAAATCCATGTATGCAAATTACTATTAAGGCTTACTTATAATAAATATTTGCTTAAATATATGCAAGATCATTATAGCATGAAGCTTTTCCAAGGTAACATACTTGGATTAACTATAAAAATCATATCAAGAAACCATTCAACCCAAAAGATTACACTCGCAGTTGAGGTTTAGGAATGGAACATATAATATTATAACATACTCCCTCCTACGAAATTTGAAGAAATCACAGCAGATCAGAGATCCACCATTAAAGGGGGATCTTATATCGTGTCAAGACATCATTCAAACCAAAATTTAACCTATTGAATGAGTTCCACGAAATAGATAACATGTTGTTTTATCAAAACCTAGCAGGTCAATTTTCATTATTTCATTGGCTTAATGATGATTTTTCCTTTTGTCTACGTTATTTCCTTATGGTGAAAATAAATCCTTTTGTTGTTCCACCTTTTAGAAATTAATAATGATACAGCACCAGTATTGTGTGCCTCAACAAACAGTAGGTAGGTTTATGGTTACTATTGCTAAAAATAGCTTACGGACTGTTGATTACTGTGGCAGGGATTTACTTGACATATAACGTATTTGTTCAACTCTTCAGGTATTTGTCCAACCTGTAGTTTGGCATTAGTGAGAAAACTAGCTCCCCATGACTTGTTACCCTGGGGGTTCGAGGTCTAGTTATTGATAGCTATTTACTATCATAATATATATTTACCTCACATGTGTTATTTGCTTTACAGGAATCAATCATAATGAAGCAACAAGATCGCGACTTCAACAATGTAAGATATGTCTGACTAGGTATGTTACCGGACAGAAAATTACTTACCTAAAATTTCTACTCAATAAGGATATTATTCAATCAAGACACTTGGTCTATGAATCAGACACATCGTTTGATTAAACGTTACAGATTTAAGAAAATAGAATTTTCTAAAGTTTCCAAGATAATCAGCTAGTTAGGTTCATCATTTTCTTACAATAAAATAAGAACCACTCAGTCACTACAAATGCATGACTAAAATGCTACAATGGTCAATCCTTGTAGTCACAACGTGAACAAATATTCAGAAAAAACAATATACTTACCAACGGAAGTAGTCACTTCTAATACCCAGAGGTGCAGCAAGTAATATGTCAGTAATCCAGGGAGACAAAGGCCTCAATGGTTTTCTCTCCTGTTGTACCAGCGGTATTTGTCTGGATCCTGCATCAATTGATCCACTACTGGTAGCTTGGCTGCTACTACTACTTCTCTCCATTTCACCATTCTGTTGTTCCATCTTGTATATTGGGCGATTGTAATGAGTTAAAATTCGCAAAATTTCTCCACATGCCAGAGCCCATTGCTCAGAATATTCATTCTGCATAGCACAGACAAATTCTGTCAATGTCATGTTTCTTTTTGAAAGACAAAGCAATAGCACAACCTTATCAAAAAGACTAAAACAAAATAATGAATAAGAAATGAAGCAGAAAATATAACTCACGAAGAAATGCAGTTCATGAAATAAGAAAGAATGAGAAACAGAGTGTGAGGGCTTTGTTAATTAGCATACCTCACTATCTGGACAAACTAAGGATATGAAAGAAGCAAATGGAGGATTGCTCTTGTCATAAACCAGTGTACCATCTATGATACATGAAATAATTGGAAGAACAACAGCATGCCCATGCTCCGGATGATGAAGGACAAAAGTAGCTGAAAGTTGCCAACACATGTAAACTAGTTATTCATCTACAATTGTAGTCAAGATAATCTAAAAGGCTATCCGTTCCTTGGAAATAATTACCCAAGACATCATCAAAGAGAAGCTTCTCTTGTGATGGGTAACGGTTACGAATCAGCTGTCAAAACAATAATCATGTCAATATGCATGTTGTAAACAATGCACGATAAAATATATTTAAAATTTTCATAAGACTATTTTATTAAGTTGTTAAAACTACAAAATATTATGATTGAAAAACATAGCTTACCTCTGCAATATCGTCAGGGAATTGTTCTGATGTAAATTGCCCAAAATACTCAACGTAGGCAGTAACTTGTGCCTGTCCAATTTAGAAAACACAAGCAAGAGCATACATCAAAATTCAGAAGCACAGAATTGACTTCCAGTGGAAACATTACAAATGATCAATATGATGACCAACGAGTCAAACTTAAAAGTAACATATAAAGTGCAAAAGCTCACTTCTAGTTCTAGTGTATCTAAGTAGTACAAACGCTATGAATAACCATAATATCAGCTTACGGCATGAAAGATGCAAATAACCTTTAGCCTGATTAATTGTTTAGCATTCCAATCACTTCATGTTATGTTCCTACACAAAGCTCAAACAAGTTGCATGTTCATTTTTCACCTCGAATCTTATATGTGAAACATTTTTATAAAAATCAATATATTGATTACAATTATCAGGAGAGCGATCCCCTCATCCCAGAAATCACTTCTCATATCATTCAAGAATGAAGGATCATATCTGAGACAGAAATTTAAGGGAAAACCAGTGACATTGCATATTGTCTAATTAAGATAATAGGATGCCTAATGTTAAAGATAGAGAGGTACAAACAACTCACTACAACCAGTACATTGCAGACCTCAAACCATTTGTTCCATGCATTTCTTAACAGATCTAAAATAACCCATTTCTCATTGGAGATTTTTACATTACTCTAATGTAGATTAAACTTCCCATTTAGGATAGCCTGACTTGTGAAATTAACCCCTAAAAGTTTCATAGAAATCCAATGGGCAAAGTTCCACGAGAAAACCACGGTGGTTAACAAACACTCCAAATTCAATGGCGATTCAGGGTATGAAACAAAAGAATGCTAGTCAACATAGCGCTGGCTCAATGAGCATCAGCCAGGTCAAAATAAAAATATAACAGTCCTCAGAGTCAAAGAAAAATTAGTGCACAATGTCAAGAGCAAGAGATTCATGAAGAGGAATCAACATAGACTAACTTGGCACTCAGGTGTAGATTTTGCTTGAAAACAACATATTACCATTGTTCCTTCCAAATGCAGTTTATCAATTACAACAGGGTTAATCCAGCAGGCAATATGATCATATCCTTCTCAGGGAAGCCATGAAAGTTATGCTATGAGACATGAACCTTACCAGTTACCTCATAGATAGAGATACTTCTGCTTATTGATTATAATACGAACATGCAAATTCAAGTATGACAAGGAATTAAGAGCCAAATTATATCAGTTTGGCACAAAGACAACAACCATAAGAATTCCTGAAATTTCAAAAGCAAAATGTTAATTAGAATAACAAATTTCACAAACCTTTCTTTGTTGGGCATCTTGTGGGGGAGGCCAGAACAATGAGGAGTATTGGAGACGATCAATCCAGCTCTCAGAAGAACTAGCCATTAAGATGGTTATATGCGAAGAAACGTGATAAATAAGAAGGGAAACCACAACCTTCCCCTTCAACAGCTACCAATCAAGAATCAATATATCGTAATTCAACATTCCACCCTGCTAACTGCCACAATCCCCTAGAATTCTCAATGGAAAACAGAGAATTGAGCTTCACTTGGAGGCTATAGATTGCAAAAAATACAAGTCACACCCCTCTTAGTAAGAAACTTATCTGGCTTTCTCCGTCTCAAAGCTTCAGTTAGACTGGTAGCCAATTGTCACTGGAATCTGTTGCTCTACAAAAATAGAACAATAAACGGTTTATAATCAACAAATGAATTTGTGCAGAAAAGTTGAAATCTTTCCTAAAAATGGAAAAAGAAAAAAGAGTGAGAATTGTACCCTAAAATCTAGAAATCTTACAGGAGAAATTAAAGAAAAAATAAGGCTATGAGGAGACCAAAAGAAAGGTGATAAAAGGAGGAACACTCCAAAGGCATACCAAGAAACAAAACATGCAGAAAGCAACCAGAAACCATGAAAATAATAACAAACGAACCCAGAAAAAGTTCTGGTATTGTTCAAAACCAAGAAGCAAGAAAAGAATAACAATCAAACACGCGGAAACTGTAAGCAAAGGGATGAAACTAATATCTAAGAAAGAACCGCCTTAAAAGACACAAAAAAAAAAAAAAAGTTGGATTTTTTGGGTCTGAGAACTTGAGGCCACCTGAAACTTGTGTTTGGTTTCTCTGATTTGTGCTGGATATTTGCTTATCAGAGTTTCAGTTCCCCTTGTAAATGTGTGTGTGACTAAAAAATGAGAAAATAAAATATATTAAAATTGCTTATCAAGGAAATTGCAAAAACACAAGAGGGAGTACTAGTGCCTGTTTAGCAGTAAGCAAGTCCCGTGAAAGCTTTTGGAGGAGAGAGATCTTTCTGTGGTCTCTCCTCTTAGATTGCTTAGCAGACGTGGCAATGATATTTTCCTCTCACCTTAGAGGCCCACGTCATTTCCATTTGTTGCACCCACACACACCATGCATGTTCATGTACAAAAACAACACATGCACGATGTTACTTACATACATGCATCAACATTTGTATTGCGATAAGCGCAAGGAAGGGAACACAATGATGGGTGGGAAGAGAGTGTAGATCTCAAATTACTGGAGTACCCCGGCTGGATGACTAAGAACGTTCCACGTACGTTTGAATGATTGGGTTTACTGGAGTACCCCGGCTGGATGACTAAGAACGTTCCAAGTATGGTGGATGATTGGGTAATAAAATAATAGTTGTCGGTTGCTCCTAGATATTTTTAGCCGGGAAAGAAGGGGTGTTTTGGTACTTTACCAATGGTATAGGCCTGTGCTTCTGTATAATTTATTGGAGAATGTCTCCTTGTCTTTAACCCATTAGCGTGTGATGAAGGGAATCACCGAATAAGGCTCTTAAGCAACTTTGGTGGAACATCGCTGATGTAACCTCCCCACGTGTCATCCTCTTACTGAACCATTATTCTTCTATTTTTTCTGTTTACTTGAGTAAAGGTCGTACTAAACCAAGTTTGCAAACATGGTAAAAATTACGACATTGTCTTCAAAATTTTTAATCAAAGAAAATATGAATACTAGAAAATGATCATAAAGTTCAAAGGTTTTGTTAAGATTTAATGAGAACTTTTAATGTTCTCTTTTACTTAACCAAATCCAATAATAGACATAATTTTATTTAAAAAATTCATTGCATGATAATTATATTAATAAAATGGAACATTGAAATAGTTTCTAAATGCGTTGTTAACTTAGTAATAATTGTAGTTCTCTTCCATTTTATTAGAAGTACCGATAACTATGTGTGATATAATTATATATATCAAAAGAAATATTAATTTAATTTTCTTAAAATTTCAAATTATTTAAGTGTAAATAGAAATTAAGTATTAAAAATTGATTAAAAAAACACTCTTGACAAGATCGAGGTCTAAGTTTTAAATTGTTGTATTATTCATAAGGAATGAGATTCTCTATTGAAGACTTTCATAACTAAATTCTATAAAAGTATGGATTTGTGTAAAGAGAATTATGTAGTATGAGATATTGTATAATGCAATATTTATTTCTTTTATAGCTATGCCTACTATTATAACTTACATTCAAAAGTCTCAATTAAAAAGATTTCATATTAGATATAAAATGGTAAGATTTTGAAAGGGTCAAAGTTAAAGAATTTTTTGATGTAATGCTTAGTTGACGTGGGTATTATTTAATAAGTTTATAAGTAAATTAGATAATAGAAGGTTATAAGATATTTAAAAGATTGGATATAGTTTTACATATATTATGAAACAAAATATTATTTCAATGTATACTTATAAGAGAAAGTTGTGGTGGGAGTAAGATGAATTTTAAAAAGTTCAAATCTTACAAAAATATATCTAATTGAAACTAGTGCCTTTATTAAGATATAGTTGAAAGGTTATGAGATGTTAAAAAATTCACTTTCATGAAGAATTCAAAGAGTATATTTTGAAAATGATTATGAATTTATCATGCCAATAAGAAGGTTGATGAGAGAATATTTTTCATCTTCAGTATGAGTTTGTAAAGAGATATTGCTTATAGAGAATACTAATCCATATATTTCAACTGTTGAAAATATAATTGTCTAATAACAATTTATATTAGATATGAAAAGATAACAACTTAGTTCTAGAAATTAAATCTATATGTACTAAAGGAGTTTAGTATTTGAAATATCGAATACATGTGAAGTATTGAAGATATCCATTATTCTATGTATGAGTTGATATTTGAGTTAAAGTTTATATAAATATTAACTTTAGAAGTAAATCATAATTAAGGTATATTTGACTTTAAATAATATTATTTTGAGATTGAAAAGGTTATAATGTAACATCAAGCTATAATACATTTTTTATTTAGCAAAAATTATTATTTGGGTCAAGAAGTTTTTTTAATGAACTTGATATAGTTCATTGCATTGTTCAAATAGTAATGTAATGTAGATTATTAGAGTCATTAGGCATGTAATAAGAGTTCAGATTTTATCAAAGATTCAAGTATATATTTAGATAGTTTTTTATTATGATGATAATTAAGATGAAAGTTTTAAGATTTAAGTATTCACTATAGATAATCTTATAGAATTATCTCGCTAAACTATGTTAGTGTAAGTCGACTTGTACTCTTCTGTAACTCGACTTACGCATGCACAGTACCGATAAGTCGACTTGTACCTCATGTAACTCGACTTATGTTTGTACAGTACTGTAAGATTGTTAGAGTAGTGCCCTAAAGGCAATCGCCTTTAGCGCGTTTTGTTCATACTTTATGA
>JANKYE010000004.1:20236416-20251580 GCA_032467995.1 Erythroxylum dillonii | reverse complement strand
TTCAATAAAATCACATTTAATATCAATTATACCCGAAAGTTGTCAATGAATGCATGTACCACTTTTTATGCGAAAACATTATGTATTTATGTGCATACATGCTAATATGATGCATGAGCAAGAAAATGCTTTTTCTTAATTTTTCTTTGAGCTCACATGTACTGAAATTTTAGGTCCTAACCCTTAATATGGGGATGGGATGTTACAAATTAGGTAGATTTGTCCATCTAAATTATACGTCTTTACTATCAAGTTTGTTCTACCTTTGGAAATTTCCTATAAAGTCAACTTACTCTAATTGTTTAACAATGGGATTTATAAATTGACATTCAATTCCTTAATTTCCACCCCTATCAAAACTAACAACTCATAACTTAAGTGTCTGTTTGGTTCCATTTTTTTCATTTTTCGTTGTAGTTTTCAAAAAAAATAAACAACCCATTAAAACATGTTTGGAAGAGATTTGTTATCGTTTCTTGTTTCTAAAAATAAAAAACTACAACAGGTTTACAGAAACGTAAAAAGGACGTTTTTGTAAGATTTTAAAACAGGTTTTTTCTCATCAAAACCACATGTTCGATTTCACTGCCTTTTGTGTTTTTTTTCAACATTGCTCTGCCTTCACTACTATGTGCTTGCTCCTCCATCTTTGAGAAAAGGTTAACAATGGAGTTCTACTGGTATTGCTTCATTTCTTGGTTTTTTCATTATTCCCTTAATCACATGGTATTCTCCTGCTTTTTCTTATGTTGTGCCACCGATGTCTCCTTGGTGTTGTCATGATGTGATGTCTCACATCGCCGTCAGCTTTTGACTTGAGAACTAGAGAAACTCCTCTACTCTTACTTGGTTTATTCACCGCATCTATCTTGTTAGTTATTTTCCATACTTGTAACTAGTTTCCGCTCTTCACTCTTTAACCATTAAATTTGATCTAAGAAGAGACAGTGACAAAATAGTGCTAATTGTTAAAGAGTTAGCATCTGCCTATTAGTTTCAGCTATGGAAGATGATACATGGAATTTGGGTCTCTCTCTAGTTCTTCAAGAAGCCATCAGCCAGTTATTAAAGATTTCTCCCGTAAGTTCAAGATTTAAAATTTAAATTTCTTTTCTGGGTTTTATATTGGTTTCGTTTTGATGGGTTTTCGTGTCATCTTTTAATGAGTGGATTTGTGATGTTGGACTTTTGAAACAGATCTTTGTGTTGATTTTGAAAGCATATAGATAGAAGAAGACGATGACTTAAAGGCTAAGTACCCTTGTCTTTTTAATATATTCATATATTTAATTACTATTTTAATTATTTTTATGATTAAAAATTATTTTAATAATTTTAATTTTTAGAACTGTATAGGAGCAATAGATGGTATACATATTGATGCACATGTTCTAACCGATGATGGACATATTTTATTAATTAGAATGACTTAATGTAATTTCTAATTTATGTAATTTTATTATATACAATTAATGTGTAATTTTTTTCATAATATTTTATTTACATGTATTTAATTTTAGCTATAGTGATAATTAATTAATTTAAAAATATAATGTATTATATTACACATAAGAGTATAATTAAAAAATAAAAAAGGATAATAAAATCAAATATGTTTTTGTTTTCAGTTGTTTATTATAAATCTCATCCAAATAGGTTTTTGTTTGCAATTTTTATATTACAAATCTCAACCAAATAGGTTTTCGCTTTTTTATGGAAAAAACAGAAACCTAAAATAAGAAACAAAAATAAAAAAAATAGAAGTGGAACCAAACAACTCCTAAGTTGTTATAGAGAGTTTAGGTTGTTTGGTTTTCACATTATAACCTCCATCTAAGTTATCAGTGCAGTCATAGAGTCCACATTGTTGATCCCAGTGGATCTTTTTCATTGTGTCATTCCTAGGTGCCACTATTAGTTATCCATGTCATCTCCTTTATCAATTCTAGAGTGACCCTCAAAGTCACGTTATATAATGTTCCACCTTATGCAACATCTTTTATCTATCTTACAGAGTTCACCATACCACTGTAGAATATATTGACTTGCATCTATATGAGAATGTATCGATGTTGGCACTTCATCACCAAGAGATATCATTCCTTAACATTATCATCTTTGATGGTATAAAGCATTTAGTAAAGAATTTCTCCATAAGACTCTTATAAGTGTTTATTAATCCAACAAAAAATGCTTTCAATTATTATTTCAGTCGATCCCCCTAGTGTGAATAAAGATGATTTTAACCTAATGGAATCTTATGTTGCTTAATTAATCTTGAATGTGTTACAAGTTCCTAAAAAGTTAGCAATATATGGATTGGGGCTTTATCCTCAAAATTGTCACCTATAAGGTAATAAATCAAACAAAGGAAAATATCATATAGTTGTATATAAAATAGTCTATAAAAATGATAAATCACAAATAACTTAGCCTTACAACGTGTAAAATATGGACCTATTAAATTCTTTCACACTTAACATATTGCTTGTCCTCAGGCAATTAACCTTACACCCTAATTCACTAAACATTTCTATCTAAAACAAGAATTGATTCCATTTTCGTAAATGTATGGTGATATTTATGATACACCATAAGCCTTTAAACTCTTAAGTATCCCTAGCGGAGGAGTGATGATTGTGTTTTTTTGTGTGAATAAAATCAAAATTAGCTCAAGAAACAGACAAAGGCAGGGAAGACAAAGAAAACTAACCCAAGCCAACAGGCTTACCCTGTACACCCGAAACCTAATAGCCTTTCCCCCTTAACAATAACACAAGCCAAACAATCTGAATTTAAAATGGAGACTAAACAAAAAGGATGATCAATCCAGTGATGTAGGTTTGCATGTAATAAGACTACCCTGGCTAAAATATGAGCCGCCTTATTGGCAATCCTACGTGTCCATTGAAAGGACAAGTGAAGGAAATGTCGCTTGAATGATAAACAATCAAGGGTCAAATTTTCAATCTCAAACCGATTTGGCGAAGGAGCTAATATTGATTGGACAGCTGTCAAACAATCCGACTCCACAATTACCTTGGCAAGCTGTTGGTCTTTTAGCCAAGAAAGAGCTTCCCTTATAGACATAATTACGACAAGAACTGGTTAAAACAGGGCAGGGAAAAAAATCTGAAATAGCAGTCACAAACCTACCTCGTGCGTCCCTAAGAACCGCAGCAAAGTCTTCCGTCTGAACATCCTCTGGAGAAACAACGAACTCGCTGTCTTCTTTCTCCCTAACAGAGAGCCTTTGCAACCCTGAATCCATGAAGCTAAAACAAAAATCTAAGAGAAACTAACGTAGAAATAATACCTAGACCTCACCTTGCACATGAACGGCAAGACCAACACTTGCACTCGTAGAGACAGAGAAAGATGCAAGACCTGATGTAACCCTATCCTTCAAGTTTCTTAAATTTGAGTGATGATTGTGTTCTTTTTTTTTAGGTTTAATTTGAACCAATGTTAATTAACATAATAGCAATACATCATAACCTTGATACGTATGGTAAACGATACATTTGGTAGAAGAACCAGGATTATCATTGTTGAGATAAATATCACTATAAGTATATTAGGAATGACATGATCGATCACTATTAAACCTTTAATTAAAAATCATCTCACGATTTGATTGTACGTTGGAACACACCTTGACCATAAGGAATATAACTAAGATTATTTATAACTTTGTGTACCTCAGCTAATTGCTCTAAATGCATCTGACAATCTCTATTTTATCTTTGGGTTAAAAAAAAGATCCTATTTTAGGGATCAGATTACCTGTTTTATTTTTGTTGTTCTAACTTATCCCATCCACATCTTCATATAGGTCCGTTCCAACTTATCTTATCCACATATTTATCTAGGACTTACATAAATATGTAGATGAAATAAGTTGAAAAGTGTCGAAATAGCATACACCTCCCTCTTATTTTATCTCTTTTTGTTCTTTATAAATATCAAGAGTGAGTCTGGTAAAGAATAAAGTGAAGCAAAATAGGTGGGATCAAGAGTGGGCGCACTAGGTAGGTACTCTTTCTATCTTTACTTAGGTTTGAGTCTGTCATTTTCTTTCAATAGAAGTAATTTACGCCATCCTCACCCCTAAGGCCTCTAATCAACTTTTTTGTGATTGCAAGTACCCAGAGATGGAGATTCTTATTACGATTTTCTTCCAATATCACTCTGCTTGCACTTTCTAACATTGTAATTATCTACCAAACAGTAAATCCGAAACTATGTCAGGAATGAACATATTATGGTAAGCTTATCTAGTTGATTTGGTTTGGAGACATCGCTTTCTTATAATTTCTCCTGAAACTTTTGTCGTCGTCTCTCTTATGTTCAAATATAAAGCTTGTATCCTTGTTCAGAAAGGTCGTTGTGGAGATCTGAAACTTACAATGAAGGAGTTTCTCAAAATTATGATAACAACTTGATCTCCTCTCTTTTTCTTTCAATTTGCAATATATTAATGGTCATCCCACTAATATGAACCCTTCAACTTGTTATATATGTCTATTTACTAGGACAGCATGTGCTAGTTATATATCCTTGTTTAATGACTAATAAAGCTAATCAGCAGTCTCTCTTGGACTCTTTCCTTCTATCGGTCACTTAACCTCATTAGTCGACAAACAATGATAACTAACACGCACTTTCCTAGATGCTCTCTTAGCACATAATCAACTAATGTAAAAGGCTGGTGTGCATTTAAAAATCCCTAAAGTTGTCTGTACGATGCAGTTTAAAATCTAATTTATTTTCAAGGATTCTTGTCGATGGGAGTCAATTTTTAGCAACTCGGTCTAAATATACACCTTTATATGTGAATCCTTCATGACTGCAAAATGATGTTCGGAGAGATACAACAAAGATGGCAAAGTACAAAAGCGTTATGTATGCACTTGTACTAGGCTCTTCACTATGTCTAAACCTTTTATATGTAGTGCGGGATCGGTGGGATTGGGACCAAAGTTGGGTAAGTGAAGCAGCTGAAGAAGCTGAAGCTGTTGCGTCCATCTCATGTTCGGGACATGGAAGAGCCTATCCTGATGGTTTAAGTGTTGAAGGCGTACCTGTTTGTGAGTGTAATGATTGCTATAGAGGCCCTGATTGCTCAGAATTCGTCCCAGATTGTGTGGTAGATGCAGATAGGTAAGGTTAAAAGTTATGGGTAAGTTTTTGGCTTTGGAGTAACAAACATGATACATTTGTTGGCTGCAGCGGCGATCCCATGTTCTTGGAGCCATTTTGGATGAAGCATGCGGCGAGCAGTACCATTGTGGTGCCCGCATGGCATAGAATGAGCTACGAATTCAATGATGGTTCTCTCATCTCAGAAGAGCTCAAGAATCAAATCCTAAAATTACATGATATAATTAGGAATGCAAACACAAGTGGAAGACACATTATTTTCGGTGCTGGGGCTACTCAACTCCTCAATGCAGCAGTCTATGCCCTTTCCCGTGACGATGATCCTTCGGAGGCAAGGGTTGTTGCTTCAGCACCTTACTATCCAGTTAGTGTCCCATTGCTTTTATTTTGTTTTGTTATTATTAAAGGAAACTACAAGTTTTGTAATTGAAGAGGTTGTCTATTTATAATGTTTTTAAAACTTGTTTGAACTCAGGTTTATAAGGAACAAACGGAGCTTTTCGATTCTGAAGATTTTGAGTTCAGTGGAGACACTTCATCTTGGAAGAACGATACTGATCCCTTGCACAGTTACATAGAGTTGGTGACTTCACCAAACAATCCTGATGGTAAATTGAGAAAAGCGGTTCTTCAAGGACAATCAGTGCACATTATTCACGATCTTGCCTATTATTGGCCACATTTTACAGCCATCCCAGCTCCAGCTGATGAAAACCTCGTGCTATTTACACTTTCTAAACTTACCGGTCATGCTGGCAGCAGATTTGGGTAAGATAGCTTCGAAATTTCGTGCCTGTGAGCATGTATGAGATGAGCAGCATCAAGTTATGGCTCAATTAGCTCAGATGATATTGACTAAAAATTTGTAACTGCTTAATTTATTCCTGTGGCAGTTGGGCACTAGTAAAAGATGAAGCTGTGTACCAAAGGATGCTGACATACATGAGTCTGAGTACTTATGGTGTGCCTCGAGAAACCCAGTTGAGAGTTCTCAAACTCCTGAAAGTGGTGATAGAGGAAGGAGAAGGAAGGGAAATATTTGAGTTTGGTTTCCAGATAATGAGCAAACGGTGGGAAAATATTCACCGAATTATATCAATGTCCAAACGTTTCTCTCTTCAAGATCTTGGGCCGCAGTTTTGTTCCTTCAACCAAGGAGTCAGAGGGGCTTCTCCAGGTAAGTAAATGCCATTTTAAAGATGAGACTCGTCTTAATGTTATTTAACACAAATTTTCAGTCAAAGATTATGCAAGCTGTCCAATAGGAATTGATAAACTAAGAGTTTGTTCGAGTACTAGCACTTAAAATGTTATTCGTTTTTGTATTAAGTTGATTAAGCACTATGGACCTCAGTCTAAATGTTTTGTATTAACTTGAAATAACAGTAGAATATAGAACACGGGGGACCAAATAAAAGCAACATTCTTCAACGTTGGTCCCTTCCTTTCTCAATTGCTAAACTAACCAATTTTCATTAAAAAAACCTGACATTTTGGTTTCTTCATTTCAGCGTTTGCATGGTTAAAATGTGAAAAAGAAGAAGATAAGGATTGTTACAATGTCCTGAAAGCCTCGAAAATCATAGGCCGGGAAGGTGTCATGTTCGGTTCTGAAAGCCGATTCGTTCGTCTCAGCCTCGTCAAGAGCCAAGATGATTTTAACTTGTTACTTCAACGAATAGAGAAGATGGTCCGTCAAGAAAGTAACATAATTTTAGAGGAAAACAATCAAGCTCCTACTTCAAGGAACGGGTCATGTACCCTTAACTATGACCATTTTGTTGGATCGTAGTTTTGATAGGAATGTAAGAATTGGCAATGTGTATGCAACTCACTGCTATACGTATTTGCATTGATGCTTTCTCCTTTCCTATAATAGTGATCTTTACCAGGCATGGCCCTTTTCTTCTTTAGTCTCACGTTCATCCTTACTTGTCATGGCCCTTTTCTTCTTCTTTGATGATTCCCTACAAAATATTAAAATAATTAGCTTGTACCTAATCTTTAATAGGCATAAGTGGCATGTCATCACTGTAGAATACAAGTTCTTAATTTTTAACCTTAAGTATCAATTCACCTTCTCTAACATGAATTGTTGCACCTATTCTGGGTGAGAAGGGTCTGCTTAGGATTAAAGACTTCTCTTTTTTACTTATAATATCTAGAATATAAAAATTGGTTAAGAATATGAACCTATCAATTGTCACCTTGACATATTACTTAGCAACTCCAGGACATTTTATTAAATTATTTGTAAGATACATCACTCTTAGCGGGTCTCGATTCATCTAATACGATCTTTTTACATAACATAAGCCATTACATTAGTACTTGTTGCTATATCATCTAATGTCTTATTAATGTCTTTGGTTTATCTAATATCTAATAGGACTTTAATATTTCCTTTATTTGATTTTGACTATACAATTTACTCTTGAGGGTCTTCCTCTTCTAACTATTTTTGTACTCTTCTTAAGTACTAGTCTCTTCCTTCTTGATCACTTGAAATAATCTAGTAGCGAAAGGAATTCTTAGCTTATATCACTTAGAGGTTTCCTTAATTTGCTCTCTACTTCCTCCTTGGTGTTCATCAACTACTTTTCCTTAGGGTAATCTTCTTCATAAGTTTGTTAAGGTTTGGCACGATATCACTAGCAAGGGATCTTGTGGTCTTTTGGTAATTATCTTAGTTAGTCGACCAATTTGAACTTTAGGATTGCTTATTCAAGCTTTATTATTATAGAATTAAGAAATAGTAACTTACATAAAGTTTGTCATTATATCTTCCAAACTGATTGCTTCTTTTTTTAAATAGATCGTTGAAACCTAACAAGAGTTGTATTGGAGCTTGTTGATTGTTCTAGGATAAATTAGGTAGATTTACCCATCTAAATTATATGTCTTTACTATCAAGTTTGTTCTACCTCTAGAAATTTCCCATAAAGTCAACTTGCTCTACTTGTTTAACTATGGGATTTATAAATTGACATTCAATTCCTTGATTTCCACCCCTAATAAAACTAACAACTCCTAACTTAAGTTGTTATAGAGAGTTTAGGTTGATTGGTTTTCTCACTATAACCTCCATTTAAGTTATCGGTGCAGTCATAGAGTCTACATTGTGGATCCCAATAGATCTTTTTGATTTTTCCCTTCCTAACTACCACTATTAGTAGTTATCCATGCCATCTCCTTTATAAATTTTAGAGCGACCCTCAAAGTCACGTTATATAATGTTCCACCTTATGCAACATCTTTTATCTATCTTACAGAGTTCACCATACCATTGTAGAATATATGGACTTGCATCTATATGAGAATGTATTGGCGTTGGCATTTCATCACCAAGAGATATCATTCCTTAGCGTAATCATCTTTGATGGTATAAAGCATTTAGTAAAGAATTTCTCTGTAAGACTCTGATAAGTGTTTATTAATCCAACAAAAAATGCTTTTAATTATTACTTCTGTTGATCCCCTAGTATGAATAAAGACGATTTTAACCTAATGGCATCTTATGTTGCTTCATTAATCTTGAATGTGTTACAAGTCCCTAAAAAGTTGGCAATATACGGATTGAGGCTCTATCCTCAAAATTATCACCTATAAGATAATAAATCAATCAAAGGAAAATATCATATAGTTGTATATAAAATAGTCTAATAAAAATGATAAATCACAAATAACTTAGCCCTACAACATGTAAAATATGGACTTATTAAATTGTCTCACACTTAACATATTGCTTGTCCTTGGGCAATTAACCTTACACCCTAATTCACTAAACATTTCTATCTAAAACAAGAATTGATGCCACTTTCGTAAATGTATGGTGATATATATATTATACACCACAAGCCTTTAAACTCCTAAGTGTCCCTAGTGGAGGAGTGATGATACGTTCTTTTTTTTTAAGGATTTATTTGAACCAGTGTTAGTTAACATAATAACAATACATCATAACATTGATATGTATGGTAAACGATACATTTGCTAGAAGAACAAGGATTATCATTGTTGAGATTAATATCACCGTAAGTATATTAGGAATGACTTGATCGATCACTATTAAACCTTTAATTAAAAATCATCTTACAATTTGATTGTATGTTAGAACACACCTTGACAATAAGGAATATAACTAAGATTATTTATAACTTTGTGTACCTCAGTTAATTGCTCTAAATGCATCTGGCAATCTCTATTTTATCCCTGGGCAAAGTAAAAATAAAAAAAGGTATCCTATTTTACCTTTTTTGTTCTTTATAAATATCAAGAGTGAGTCCTCGTAAAGAAAAAATGAGACAAAATAGGGGCAGATCAAGAGTGAGCTCTAAGAAGGTACTCTTTCTGTCTTTAGTTAGGTTTGGTTTGTCCTTGTCTTTCAATAGAAGTAATTTACGCCGTACTTACCCTAAGGGCTCTAATCAACTTTTTTGTGATTGCAACTTTTTTGGGAAGAATATATATATTAACTGATTGTTAATAGTTGCTATAACTAATTGTAGTTAGAAGTTTATTAATTAGTTTCTTTTAGTTATTTTAGCACTAATAACACTACAACATGTGCTTATATTTTCTGTATAAATAGACCTATATGTGAGTTGAAATAAATATAGTGTTTTTTTTTCCTCAGTTGATTTTTGTACTCTATCCACGATCGTTACATGGTATCAGAGACAGTAACCGTTTTCTTATAGATCTAGATTTGGATTAGAAGATTTCATGGATTCTTTCTCAGCTGATTATAGCTAAAGTGATTCTTGTTTAGTTGATTGAAACTGAGTTTTGCTAATTTGTTCTTTTTTAGATCAATTGTTTTCTGTGCTTATGCAACAATGGCGGTTGGTGATAAACGGGGAGCTGAATTCAAGAAAGCTCTAATGAATTTGAAGGAGTCTGATAATCCTGGTGTGAATCTAGTTTCTGTTCCTCTCAATGGTTTTAATTATCGAACTTGGAGTACATAGATGAGGAAGGCGTTGGCTGCAAAACACAAATTAAGGTTTATAATTGACAAGATTAAGATGCCAGCTGAAGGTGCGGATGATTTTGAAGAATGGATGAGTGTTAATGCCATGGTTGAGTCTTGGATCTTTAATTCCTTGAATCTAGAATTACATGATGCTTTCCTATACATTTCTTCTACTAAAGATCTATGGGATAAGCTTGAGAAAAGGTTTGGTGACTCAACTGTACCTCAAAAATATCAATTGAAACGTGAAATTGGGAGTATTACTCAAGGTAATACTAGCCTTTCGATGTATTTTACAAAATTGTGCAGATTGTGGGATGAACTGCAATGTATTGTTTTAGTGCCTTAATGCATTTGTGGAAAGTGTACTTGTGATGTTTTCAGAAAAGTAATAAAATTGAATGAAAATGCTAAGATCATCCAATTTGTAATGGGGTTGAATGATTCTTATAGTCAAATAAAAAATCAGATCTCAATGATTTGGACTAGGTATATTCTATCTTGAAAAACAAAAACAAGTAGCTAAGACTTATCCTGACATTATTAAGGGGAGTGCTTTATTGGCTGCTATTGCTAATACTCAAAGAAATATTACTTCAAAACACTAAGAGGAAGGATTATAAGAAGGATAAGGAGGACAAGTATTGCTCCTTGCTTTCATGCTTTGGTCGCAGTTCTTATATACATGTCTTATGTGAGTCCTTTTGGTGGACTAGAGATTTTTTTTCCAAAAATGTTTAGTTGTGTATATAGTATTTTCTTACTTGTATAAAAGTTTTTGCTAATTTACTAAATAAAAAATTCACTTTTCTTCTTTTTTTATAGTGATGTTAAGTTATTATAATTTTGTTCTAACCAAATTATTAGAAAATCTTTTAAGAGGAGTCCGAATAAAATTAGAATAGAGAGCGAGGGCATTGTAGAAAAAAAAAATGAAAAGTTGGAAGTATAAGAGAGATATTCAAGATTTATTAGCTGGGTGGGGCAGCCAAGCAAGGTCACGAATCACCGTCAAATTGAACAGTAATCGATCACGAGTTGACGAATTGTCAAATCTAACCCTCTGCCTAGCTTTGTTTCAACAAGCTTATTGCTTATTTATGGTTAATCACATTATAGGGTTGGTGGCAAGGGAACACCAAAGAATCTTAAACTGTTAGACTGTTAATTTGTAATTAATATGAAAGAATCTTCAACTGTTAGACTCTTAATTTGTAATTAATATGAAAGAATCTTAAACTGTTAGACTCTTAATTTGTAATTAATAGATAATATACAGTCCTAAAATGTGGTTTGATTTTATCTTTATTCAAACACCTAAATCAAATTATAAGTTCATGTAACGCATTCATAATTTTGTATAATATAATTAGATAAAATACACAATAGTCGAATTCAAAATTATTAAATTACTAATACAAGGACTAAATATTCTAGATGTTCTATTAAAAGAATAAACAACAATTTTTTTTTATAAATAACAAACGTAAGGAGATTCTTTCAAGAATGTATAAGAAAATTTATTCAAATTATATTTCAATGTATAAGAAAATTTATTCAAATTTTATTTCAATTAAATAAAACAAAATTAATATCTTAACTATGAATTTAATATTTTTAATCAAAATTTTTTATTGTTATATAGTTAATATTTACTGAGATTTTCTACATGCCATATAAATTGATTGGGCGGGATTTAAATTTTTAATGATTTGTTTTTTTTAAATAAATTTTTATTTAGTTTGGTTTAAAATATTTGTTTAAATTGTATTAATCTGCCTATTGCAAACTCTATGCATATACACCCAAAATTTAAAGCTAAATTATTTACTTTTTCACAAAAGTTTAGTATCTAGGTTCTATAAATAAAAATTTAAAAGAAAATGCAATTTTAATAATAAAAAATGAAATAATAGTATTTCATCTAATAATATCTATGAAGTTTGAATGGAATATTTTAAAATCTTTGCTCTTGATTTGAGAGTAAATTCACAAAATTTGTGATCCTTTATATAAACATAAACAGTAATTCTTACATACGGTCTTCTAATTGAGAAGTAAGGGAATAATTGCTTTATCAAGTCAAAAATGGTTTAAAAATTATGCTTTTTTTAGAAGTAAAATATATATTATAGCTCCAAAAGGTTCAAATTGAGGTCCATCCAAATTAAGTAAAAGTTACAATCTCAAAAAGTCAAGACATAAAATCTAACCATGAATAACTAGTCCATAAGTTCCTAAAAATTAAAAGACTAAATAAAATTAAATCACCAAAGCATCTAGTATTATAACTACCATCTTTGAATTCTTGCTTGCTAGATTAAGCAGAAGATGGTTCTCTTAGTCTTTCACAGCTTATTGGTTACCACATTTTTTCAACTCATTACTTAAGATAGAATAGGATAAGACATTTAACCTCTAACTCTTGAAGAGGAAGTTTGTAGTCTCAAATTGTTAATAATAAGAGGATGAATGAGAGATGGATTTGTTGGATTATTAAATTCATTATTATCATGCCAATTAGTTCATTTAACATTATACTTATATGAATATATTATACAAGGAAAATTCTTTAATTATGTTCCTTTCAAATGCTATAAACAATATAGCTTAAGGAAATCAAGAAGACTAACCTATCTCTTGAACTTACAGGATTGTATTGGTAACTCCATTCTATTAGGTCATACCAGGTATCAAGAAGGAAAGTTAAGTTATAGAAATAAAGAACATAAACCTATATGAAATGTAGGTATTGACATTTGAAAAAGAGATGGTCCATTAAGTTATAGAAATGAAGAACATAAACCTATATGAAATGTAGGTATTGGCATTTGAAAAAGAGATGGTCCAAAGTTTCAACCTCTAATTCAGACAACAAATGGATGGAATATTAACGAATCATATTAATATGTCACATGTACTTAGATTTCCCCTTAAAAGCGAGACAAAGAATTAATGAGGGTGTAGGATGAGCTTGTTTGAACCATAGAAGTTTATGCTAGGTAACTTTGGAGCTCACATTTTAAAGATGTTTTTACAAGAAGAATTATTATAAGAGTGAGAGCTAGTTTTGCTCCATTGTGTGAAAAGAGTGAGATGAAAAGAGTTTCCAAGATAAAAGAGATGGAAAATATGAAAGATGAAATGTAGCATAAAAACTAGCTAGAAATAATTGTTTAAAGAAAAAACTCTAGGATTAACAGTACCAAATGAGAAATTTATGTGAATGATCTTTAAAGAAGTATAAGGACCCCATTATAACGATAGAGAGATATTAGGTTCGAATGTAAAGACTAAAGTATCCTCGACTTACCTATTAAGTTATGATTAAAATTCTAAACTTTTCTATAGGATCAAAGATTCAGTGTACTTCTGGAAAATGAATCATTTATTGAATAGTTTTTTTTAAACTTTGTGTTCATCTTTTCAAAATTAGGGATAAGAATGAGTTTTATATAATGATAAATAAGAGGTTGAGAAAATTTAGTTGCCCAAGCTCTCCAACATCACTATATTAGACCTTTTCAAGAGTTTTAAATGAATCATTAGGATATCCCTCGATTGATAAATTAAAAGATTCAATAACAATTATAATGAAATAATATATAAAAGTAATGTAAAACTAATAATTTTTTACATTAAAATAAAATTAGGGCATAATATTCTCAAAGTTTCTCAACAAGAGGTAATACTTATTGATGCTCCTAGTAATTCCTTATTAAGACCTTAAATAATTAAAGGAATA
This sequence comes from Erythroxylum dillonii, assembly GCA_032467995.1. Taxonomy (NCBI): domain Eukaryota; kingdom Viridiplantae; phylum Streptophyta; class Magnoliopsida; order Malpighiales; family Erythroxylaceae; genus Erythroxylum; species Erythroxylum dillonii. The sequence continues at coordinate 20,237,697 of JANKYE010000004.1, read as the reverse complement.
TGTATTTAATAATGCCTTTTTAAATTTTTGTTGTTAATGAGAAGATTCAATCATTTTAAGCCTAATATTAGCTTTTATTACTTTTTCAATTATAATTCAAATAACTTAGTGAAACTCGATTAAGTTTGTAGATAAAATATCAAAAGAATTATCTATAAGATGGTGGTTGCTTTTAAATAGTTGTACAATATACTATTATAAACATCAACCTTATTAAACAATTAACCGAGATACGACCGTAGATTAAATTGAATAATAGCATTAGGAATCAATGACAAGTGATAAACATGTACGACATGAAATCAATCAAGTGGATAATTTTTTAGAATTTTCAGACTCTAACGTAGAGGGGTTAATCCTAATTGTTACTTATGGTTATCAAAATTGAACGTCAGATTTTGTTAACCTAGCAGGTGAATCAATTAATCTCTAGTAGCGCTCCTAGAAACCAAAAAATCCAATTAAAAAGACAGATTTGAAATTATCCAATGCTCATTAACAATATGAAAAAGATTAAGAATATCTCACCATAATAACATGGAACAAGGATCCCTCAACCAAGACAAGAAATGTTGGACCCCGCTTTCGGAGCCCAACGTCTGGAGACATGAACCTTGCTGAAAATCCTAAAGGTGTCATTTCCTGTTGGCGGTGAGCGCATCTTAGCCAAATCATTAAAATTATAATTTGCCTAAATTAGGGTTACTCCTAATGAAAAATAAATAAATAAATAAATTATTAATTATCAATTTTCCTACGCGTGTCCGTTAAACGGACATACGTGTCCGTTAAACGGACATGACTCGAGTTTGGGGCCAATTTGACCCGAGGCTGTCCGTTAAACGAACATTCGTGTCCATCTGACGGACATGCATTGGCCCAAGGGTAGATTTTCACCCGTACCTGTCCGTTAAACGGACATGCGTGTCCGTTTAGCGGACATGAAGTGACTTTCTTACCCGTAGCTGTCCGTTAAACAGACATGCGTGTCCGTTTAACGGACATGCACTGAACATGCCTCCCCAACTCACCCGAGGCTGTCCGTTAAACGGACATACGTGTTCGTTTAACGAACATACATTGGGCAAGGAATTTTTCAACTTTTTCTAAAAAAACTCCCCAACACCACTTAACTTTTTAAACACTTCTAACTCTCAACAAGCATTTATTCCCATTCCAACACTTCATCAACTCCAATGATTCTTCAAACTACAACTATCAAACCCTATGTTCAAGCTATCAACCAACACAACCCAAACAATCATCTTCTAGGGATAACAT
>JANKYE010000004.1:20216991-20227238 GCA_032467995.1 Erythroxylum dillonii | reverse complement strand
TAAATTTTCTCACCAATTTCTTTCTCATTTAAATTCATTTTAATATTTCTAATTTTCATCAAAAGTTCGGGGTCCAATATTATCCATCTCACAAATATACCAGGAAACTCCAAAACTTGCAAACACTTAGTGATAAAATCCCAATTGTCTTGATTGGCCTTTTAGATTCATAATCTGTTGTCAATTCCTATAGTAAAAGAATATTATTACTGGTTGATATATCATCTATAAAGCTACTTAAGATTGGTTGATTAACTCTTAATGTGCATCTTTTAGTCTGCTTGTTATGATTTTTTATATGACTTGATAAGATGTGTTGCAGCATGAGAAATAGGACAAAAGTCATTTATGGTGCTTAGATTCAGGATTTTGGGAATTAAGTAAATTATAAGCCTTATTTAGTTCTTTTAGAATATTTGAGCTTAAGGAAAATTCCTATACTGCTTCTACTAATCCCCCTGAGCTTTATATCCATCTAGGCCATAAGCTCTGGAAGGGTTCAAACTGAATAAGGTTTCTCGAATCTACTAGTTAGAAATTGGTCTAATATGATACTTCATTGCTTGGCTTAATATCTCCTTATTAATCATATTCAACTCCCATTTTATTTTGTTTTCAATAGTACTTAAACCTATCAATTTCCTGAAGTACTGTACTATAATTTCTTCAATTCTCTCCATATTTGTACATGGTTATCCATTTTCATCAGGCAAGATAATGATCTTATTCCTATTCCTTCATGCAATGATGGAACTATGAAAGAATCTAGTATTGACATCCCCTCCTTTAAGTCACTTATTCCTATTCCTATTCCTTCATGCAATGATGGAACTATGAAAGAATATAGTATTGGCATCCCCTCCTTTAAGCCACTGAGCCTTGGCTTTTTTCTTGAGTATTGAATTATGTATAGTGATAGCAAAATTATGCTCATTCATTCTAGCAAATTCAATTGTTCTCAACTTCTAGTTAAGTGGGTGTTTGTAACATTAATCCTATGCTCTTCTCAGGTTTTATTTGGCTTGGGGAGGTTTAGTGCAAAATTTGAGCTAGTTCCTCTCACAAACTCCTTTAATACTTCTTTAACTCTTTGAAGTTTCCTTATCAACAAGTATTTGCATCCTCCCACTTCAAAGCTACATCACAACTTTGTATCTTTGGGATTGATTTTGTCTTCGTATCCTTTTATTGGAATTTTGTCATAAGGATTATTGTATTGTTTAGAACTTTTCTTATAAATAAAGTTCCTTATCAAGATTCTCATTCTTTTTAAGATTTTTATAATCTAAATACCATAATTGGTATTTTGAATGATGCAAATAATTAATCTAGTTATTGGTTTAAGTATTTAGGAAACACTACAAGTCAAACTTAGTAGTTGCATGCAAATTTTAAATGTTGGATCTCCATTAAAACATATGAAATACAGAAAAGTGCATGTTTCCTAAATAAAAAGGTTTCGAAAACTAAAGCAATTCTAAAAACTCAATAAACTTCCTTAAGGTCAAAATTATAATCAATAATGTTCATTAAAATTTAAGAAAATTATAATTGTAATTAATATGTTCCTAAAATTTAAGAAGAAATGGATTTATTTATTGATAACGAAACCTTTTCAATAGGGATGACAAATGTGGCCCCATCCACCCTAACTTTGGCTTGGGTTGACCGGGCCATGGATCGAGATAGCTTAGTTCGATGAAAAGGTTCAAAATGATGTCATTTTTTATATTTTTAAAAAATGTTAAAGTCGGGTCGGGTCGTCCCTGCTCGCCACAAACAAGGCCACAAGCCTGTCAGCTTGTGGTCGGAGCCCATTGCCATCTCTACTTTTCAACTAGTAAAAAAGCACTAAATGAGTAGTTAAATAGAGGCGGTATCTTTTAAGATCCCATCAATTTGTGTTTTAATTCCAAATATCTTATTTATATCTAAAATATTCTTGAATGGATTCAACACTAATTTTCTAGCATAAGTATGCATTTTTAATATCAAAACTAATCATTGGTCATTTATTTTTCTTATCTTATTGGCTTGTTTGTTATGTTTGCAATTTTTGTCACATCGATTTATTAAAGATTCTCTAGTTTGTTGATCATTTATATTCCATACATATATCTTTATGCTTTAACAACCTAGTTAGGCTTTTTAAGTGTCGACCCCATGATTTTTTATGCATTATTAACATACTAGAGTTTTTAAACGCCAATCATTTATATTTTTGCATTTACCTTTGTGCTTTATCTATCAACTTCGAAGAGATCCTCTAATATTGATCGTTTATTTTTATATTCATATCATATGCCTCGTCGACTTTTGAAAGTTGTCTAGTGTAGGTCATTTATATTTCACACATTTATTATTTTTGCTTTATTGACCTATTGGAGGCTATTTAATATTGATCATTTATATCCCACATTTACTATTTGTGCTTTATTAACTTACTATTTATTGTCAATCCCTTTATATATATATATATATATTATTTTCTACCTCGTCAATCTATTGGAGGTTCTTTATTGGAAATCATCTATATAAGCTTTATTGACAATTACCAATTTCCTAAAATAAATAAAGAATTCTATTAATTCTCACCATGGATTACTATGCATGAAAATTGACACTATATTTAATTATATAACGTAAACAAAGTCGATCAATAAGCTTGATCAAAGTCATGATATTGCTAGTACTTTAGATAGTAGGAGGATGATATTAAATATTAATTGATCAATACAGGACGAATATTATAATTTAGGTTAAGAATATAACAAGTATCTTATTTTGGATGGAACAAATTTATTTAACTAAATCATCAATAATCAATTACCAATCGTTGGACACCACTTGATTTCGGAACCCAACTCTTGCTTTTATGCTACATATGTTGCGTTAGACTATGGAAGCAAGTAGGATCTAACATATGTGGCATGGTTCAAGAGTTGGGTTTCGAAAACGGGATGTAACAGAGGTGGTATCAGAACAAGAAGATAAACCGATGTTGGTTAAAGAAAGAAATTACAAGAAATTACGTTTAAATATTACAAGGAACAAAGCGTTGGGCTTCGGAAAGAAGCGGGACCCATCACCAACAACTACCTATTTGTTAATTGGAGAAAACTAACATTTGCTTAAATAAATAATTGATCTTGGAATACAGTATGCGTCGCTTACATTTTTAGAAGATCAAATCAGATATGTTTGGATAAAATTTGTAAACTTCTAACACTAAGTCGTACTTATGAATAATCAATACGTACACTTGACGTCTCATATTGACTTTTGAAAACGACGTAATTTTTAATCCCAAACGCCATGGATGATTTCCTTCCCAAGTAGACAGGCCAATATCATAGACGCACACGCAAAATCCAAATCGATCCTGTTCCGCTCCATGTGACATTGCTTTCCTTAGTACATACGTGCGTAAACTTCCAACTCCACGCGTTTTATAAACTTTTAGCAATATTTATTTATATTATTTTAACCTTTTTTTAATAAATAAATAAATAAACAAACAATTGGATTAGGATGGACGACTTTGACTAGGGCCTTCTCACGAAAGTTTCCAACCGTGAGTTCGGTACTTGCTTATATAACTCGCTCGGCAAACGGCCACGCGGCTAATTATAACTGGCCAGCTCAATTGAAAAAATCCTGCGTCTTTATACGTGTTAATGGTGCGTTGGTCTGTCAGTGACTTTCTCATCAGAGCCAGTTCACACAAGCCGAGGAGAGTCTACGCGGGTGCTGACTTGTATATAAATCTATAGCAGAAGCAACAAGTGTTGCCAATATCCCTTTTATATTTTTTTACCATTCTTTTACGTTATAATACACAGATTCTTTGTTTCAATCTCGTCATCTTCTCTACTTTGTTGGAGTTGTTCCCTCTTTTTTTCTCCCTCTTAGGTGCGTCTTTTTCGTTTTGCATGTTTCTCCTTTTTCTTGAACTGGGCTTTTTATATATTCTTCTTTTTGGCTGTGAATTTTTTGCTTTTGGAGATGAGTTTGATCCAATCTTGAATGGTGGATGCAATTAAATAGATTGGATTGTCATGTGTACCGACAAAGTTCTCGTTTTTCTTTTATTTTGATATTTGGCCTTCAATGCAGTGCTGTATTACTGAGCTCTTGTTTGAGGTGGGAAATGGCAATCTTGACTAATGGTTTCGTAAAGGGTAACTTCCCAGAGGAGCTAAAGAAAGTGCTTCTTTCGGTGGCCTCTGAGTGGGGAGATGTAGTGGACGACTTGGATGCATTGCAGGTTGTACCGTTGAAAGGGGCTATGACTAACGAGGTATACCAGATTAATTGGCCTACCAAGACCGGAGATCCCACCCGAAAAGTTCTGGTTCGTGTTTATGGTGAAGGCGTTGAGGTGTTCTTCAACAGGGATGATGAGATTAGGACATTTGAGTGCATGTCTAGGCATGGACAAGGGCCTCGGCTTCTTGGACGGTTTCCGGAAGGAAGAGTTGAAGAGTTCATTCATGCGAGGGTAACTGCATTTTAGGCTTATTTTCAATTCTAGTAGGGCTAACTATGGTATTCGAGGCATATCTTTATATTATCCTATTGGCTAGTTATTTTACATGTGGAATCTGATCGATTACCTTAGATGTTATTTGAGATTGCAAGTATGTGTGAAGGTAAGAAATGAGGTTTCTGTCCTAGTTAGGACGCCCTTTGAACTAAATGAAAAGCGGCTACGTGTTTACTAGTATTTGGTTCTGAACAAGTTGGTTTTTCCTATTTAAATTAAGAACATGTGATTGATCATGTCCAGTTTTCCTAAATTCAGGTCATACTTATTTTCAACAAATTTCATGGATCTTAGGTTTCCTTTTCATCCCCTCCTTGATCTTTATTTAGATGTGCTGCGTATCACCCTAAATACTACTACCAATCTTTATTTTGATGGCTAATGCTACTTACCGCATCCATCTTTTTGTGGTTCAATTTCCAGACCCTATCAGCTGCTGACCTCCGTGACCCTGAGATATCTGATCTGATAGCAGCAAAAACAAGAGAATTCCACAATCTTGATGTGCCAGGTCCCAGAAATATACTCCTTTGGAGAAGAATAAGGTATTATCATCAGAAAGTAAATCTTCCTTTTCCAAAGTACGTTTTAGTGCCTCTGTAAACAGTTTATCTATTCTGTCTTCGTATTCGCTAGGGATTGGGTTAGGAAGGCTAGAAGCATTTGTTCCCCTAAAGATGCAAAGGCTTTTTACATGGATGTTCTACTAGAAGAAATCAATAATTTAGAAAAAGAGTTGTCCCAAAAGCATCAAGAAATTGGCTTTTGCCATAATGACCTTCAATATGGTAACATAATGATGGATGAAGAAATAAGAGCAATCACCCTGATTGTAAGTCTCCTGTGTTCTTTTGCTAAATGATATTTTTGTTGGCTTGATACCAATATTTAACTCAATAAATTTCCAGGTATTTGTTACAATTGTATGTCAGTCTATGTCTGTAATGTCACCAATGAAATGCCTAAGTGATGCTAGATAATATTTGGAGATGAAATCTTGGAAGCTCGATATTTCTACTACGCAATTGACGGTTATATGAAACATCCTTTCTTTCAATTTTGACTGTAGGATATATTAATTGGTTGTTTGCAATTTGACTGACATCTTGGTTTGTGCTCACACTGATCACAAGGAATGCAAAATATGCTAATTACAGGAACAGAACAGTCACTATGATGAGAGAAAGAGGGCTAGATTAGGGACAATTTGCATTTCGTTTAGAGTTCAATCTCCAGCAATTTTCAGTGTAACAAAAGTTGGGCAAACATAAATAGGGTTAACTGAGAAAAACTCAATTTTTGTGGTTAGCTAGCTACGTATTGTAGTTTATCATTCGATATCTTCTTACGTAAACTCTGCTTGTTTTGTTTTGCACTTTTTTTCACTAGTCCCATGGTAAAGCAATAAGTTGCAAAGAAGCATAAAATTGCAGTGTCTGAAATTTTGACTCATGCTTGAAACAAACTGTGATGCTTGCATGGTAATTTTATTGCAATTTTAAACAGTTGCAGCTAAAGATGTCAACTGCACTAATCATATAAATGGAAACAAAACAAAAAGTGAAGCCAAAAGAAAAGGTTTGCTTTTTCCCTGAGGTATTACTCTTTTCTTGATCAGATGTTCGATGATATCATCCCATCCATTTTCTATTTGCCCCAGTTGAATGTTGTTACTTTTCCCTCAGTTTTGTTTTGATTCTGTAATTGTGAGGAATGTGGTCCCTCATTCTATTAGTCTTATGATGCACTTCCTGAGATTTTCAGTAATTTTAGGAATTAGGATGCCATAGATTTTGACATATTGTCCCATTTCCTTTTAAGTCTGTAACCTGAGTATGATTTTCAAAGCATTGGATGCATCATCTCTTCCTGACGCACATCCTGGGTTTTGTTTGGGATGTCATTTCTCCTAGCAGTTTCTTAGATGTTTGCATTTGTTTCTATTTTCTTTGTTTTAAGTACACTTCCAAGCCTTATGTTAGAATATATATGCTTTTTAATTTCCTTTTTGTTTCTTTTCCTTTAAGTTGGGTCTCGATTTCACGACCATGAAATTATTCTGATACAATAATTTTTTTTTTCAACAACTAGGATTATGAGTATGCAAGTTACAATCCTGTTGCATATGACCTAGCAAACCACTTCTGTGAGATGGCAGCAGATTATCATTCTGAGACACCGCATGTTTTGGACTATAGTAAATACCCAGGTCAGTGACTATTATTAATGCACAGGGTTGTTTGTGGTCTCTTTTTCTAATGATCCTGACTTTTGATTCAAGTTGATTCTTTCACTTACCTTCATATGAACTAGTTTTTATATTTTAGCTACGTTAGGGAAAAACAAAAAAAGATGAGGCATCAATTTTAGGATTAAGTGATTCTTATGTTAATTGCATTTTCAGGCCTACAAGTGCGACGTAGATTCGTGGAAGCATATCTAAGTTCTGGAGGTTAGTCTCTAAGTTTCCTGTTTGTTTAAATTGTTTTCAGAAATTAGTAAGATTCTTAAAACTGTACATGGACATTTTCTTTGTAAAGGCAATCAAGCCAGTGAAGATGAGATAGAGCAGCTGCTTCATGACACAGAAAAGTATACTCTTGCAAGCCATCTATTTTGGGGCTTATGGGGAATAATCTCGGTATGCATTCTGCATCTTATATATATACACCATTTACTAGCAATTGCAGTTGAGTTGTCTCATCGAAATATGTGATTCCAGGCTTATGTGAACACGCTTGACTTTGACTACAAGGAGTATGCTCGGCAAAGGTTTGAGCAATATTGGTTAAGAAAGCCAACTCTCTTGGGATGCTATGATAATCACCGTAAATGACGTCTTTTGCGCGTTTATAACTGCGTAGGTTGAAGCATATATCATCTTTTAGATGCTAAAGCAGTTAATTTTGCCCATTACACAAAGCGAGCGGCTGCAGTACAACTATGCAGCAAATATAGAAAGTAGATGATGGACATACGGTTGTATGTATATATTCCATATCTTGTAAGACACGTTCTCAAGTTTGGCATATTTTGGTTCTTCATGGATTTTTTTTGTAAGCAAGCAATGTCTGCAGTTGTATGTTTTAACTAAATCAGTACTAAAACATTGAGACAGAAAAGGCAGATAGTAGCGCAACTGCAGGCAAGGCATGATTCTGCAACTGAAGTTGCAAATTCCGATACAGAAGTAGAGAATGAAGTACATAATCATGTTATATGTTTTAACTAAACCAGTACTAAACATTGAGAGAGAACAGGCAGGTAGTCGCGCAACTGCATGCAAGGCACTAGCATTGTTTCAATCTTCCTCCTTGAACGAAAAAGTAAATATTTTCCTATTCAGAAGGTTGAGAGATGGTACGGAGGGTGTCCATGATCGGGTCAATGAGCAAATGAGTGCCACTTGTGGCTGCAAACATGAGGTGTTTAGGAGCTTCAGCTCTATCGAAGTAAAATGCACCAGAGACTAGCTTTTCTTTGGGCTGCAAAGCCAACCAAATAATAGTGTCTGCACCTTCTTCACTTGTCCTCAGCTTGCCCGAGAGCCTTAACATGATTATCGGGACAAGAAAGAAACGCATTGGTAAATATCAAATGGAAGTTATATAGATATTATATGTAATACTGCGTCCTTACGATTTATTGAAACTGGGTAAACTCTTAGCTACTCCTGGCGTCTCAGCCCAACCGGGGTGCATTGAGTAGAATGAGATCCCTTTTCCTTTGTACAAGTCAGACCACTTTTCAGTTAAAGCAACCTGACAAAACGTAAGATATTGCAAATTCAATGAAGGAAATTTTGTACAAATTTAAATCAGTATAGTTGCACGCTTCTATTCTACACATATTCTACAAGAAAACCTTAATCATTACCAAAAAACCTTTTGATATCAGTTGATTTATAGATTAATGGCCTTTGAAATATTTTATGTAAAATGGTGATAGAGATTACCATGAACCATGGTGGCCAATACTAAATGTTCTACCACTTCTAAATTGCAGACTTGGATAAATCTTACAAAGACATCATGGAAGGAAAACTTTTTAGCTCTTTATAATTTCTTTTATTTTTTCAGCATGACAAGCAAACAAGAGTAATCCAATGTTACTCTTGGATTATCATAATTTAATAGCAAACATCATCCAGAAAAAAAGAGTAGATACTTCATTGGCTATGCTTGTAGTTTCTACTAATTTCGGACTATCATAATTTAATAGCACAATTATCTAATTAAATGATCAACAGACAGAATCCAATTTCTGAAATAATCCTATGTTATTAATTCATAGAAACCTGAACTCGCTTGTTTCGAGCATACTGTTCCGCTCCATTAAAATTCCCGTTGACAAACTGCATTGAGAAAACATCTCAGCAAATGCATAAGTATTGGATCAAGAAACTCAAACAATTATACTAGATTTTGGATAGAAGCTACCTGTAGATCTGTGGTCAAGGGAGCTGTGTACATTCCACCAGAGGAAACAGTAATGACTCGAGCATCTGGAGCAGCTTTCTCCAATAGCGGCACCATCAGTTCCGTTGTGGTAAAAGTTCCCAACACATTTACAGCAAAATTCAGTTCAAATCTGAAACAATGTAGTAAACAGAACATGAGGGTTCCAGGGAATTCAGCAATTACAACATATTGAAATATTGACTTTTAGAGAAGATAATAAGTGAGTGGGAGCACACCCTTCTGATGTGGTAATTTGTTTGTTCTCAAGCAAACCAGCATTGTTAACCTATAAGAGCCAATGATATTACATATTAGATTTTAATTGATTTGGCAAGACGTTAGCAAGATGCATTTGTAATATCTAGTTAACTTGTTTAGAAAATGGGTTGAGAAATGTGTAACTACTGCTTCTATGGCTATCTTGGTGGATGGGGAACCTACAAACTAGATCAAAGTAAGGAGGCGCTTGAGGCAAAGGGACCCACTATCCCCTTACCTGTTTGTCTTATGTATGGAGGTTTTGTCAACTCTGCTTGTGAATTCCATACAGAGGCATCCAGAGTTCCAATTCCATGGCAGATGTAAAGGTTTGAAGCTCACACACCTAGCTTTTGCAGATGACCTCTTATTGTTTTGCAAGGCTGAGAAGAACTCAATTGACATAATCATGCAAGCAATGAAGGAATTTTAAGAGATTTCAGTTTTAAGATGCAACCTTTTAAAGAGTTGTTACTATTTATCTTGCAACTTAAGTACAGAGGTAGCATCTACAACTATCGAGATGGGATTAACACAAGAGCAACTACTCTTCAAATACCTGGGGGTACCAATTTCTCAAAGAAGAATCAATGCTGGGAAATGTAAACCTCTGTTGAACTTAATTCAAGGCAGAATCAATCAATAGAGCAATCAGTTCCTTAGTTATGGAGGCAGGCTACAGCTAATTCAGACAATATTGAGCAATCTTAACACTTATTGGATCAACGATTTATCCATTCCCAAAAGTATCCTTAAGGAAATCGACAAGAGGCTTAGGGATTTCTTGTGGACCGGCTCAAACCAAGGCAGAAGCAAAGCAAAGATCAGTTGGGGCAAAATTTGTAGACCTAAGCAAGGGGGGTTTGTGTTGGGGTTAGGCATCCATTCTGCAAGGATGAACCATAGGGTGAGTAGGGGGCAGAATTTGTGGTGGTTATGTTACAAAAAGGAGGATTTATGGGTGAAATGGATACACAATGTAT
>JANKYE010000004.1:20162726-20173998 GCA_032467995.1 Erythroxylum dillonii | reverse complement strand
TGAACAGATAGCTGCAGAACTTTTCAACCGTCGAATTAAAAAATGAAGAAGCGGGATGGCTGTAAAACTTTCACAGAGGGGGAGGGGGAGAATGTCACCGTTGGATTAAATAGGCGGTTAGGATGGATTACGCGGTCGTCCATCCCAACTCGTCCTTAGTATATATACTTAATGATATCATAGGGACTTAAAGAGTCCTAACAACGCATATGTACACTTCTTTGTCTTCCTTGTTGGTACTTCTTTGCTACTGAATCAGTTCAGGAGCTATAAATAATTTTGTCATCTTATGTTTACGAGGCATAATTGCTCAATCTCTTTCCATATTCATGCTATATAAGCAGATTCAAAAAATGTGTTGATTTCAATGTCTTCCTTACAAAGGAAGCATCTAAGGGTTGGGGTGTAAAGAAACTTAATTTGTCCTTTGTTGTAGCTAGCCGTTATTTCATAGCCAACCATAAAAGAGAATAAACCTTAGGGAGCAACTTTTTATTCCATACCATTTTGTACAAGCTTAACTTTTCACCTCTTTCCTTGAGAAACTCCCTAACTGACGTTTTTATAAAAGAAGTTGGTTGAATTTGGAATCCATACCGTACTCTTGTCTTGGGTTTAGATTATAGTTAGGGAGAGCCGGTGATAAATTTGGTGGGATATTGTGCCACTGATTGCCCCTTATCTATTCTTCTACCTTATCATTATCAAGATATTGTATATGACTCCGTAAGTTAGATTGAATTAATGGACCCTCTCTACGCCAATTGTCATGAAGTATTGAAGCTCTTTGACCATTACCTATTATGTATTTTATGTGCATTGAAAGGTTCTCTCATAGCCTTAACAATTGTATCATAAAAGCTAGAATAACTTGGATAAACCTACACTTCCCAGAAGCTCCTCCCCTTAGAAAATAAGCATACCTTATTGCATAAACTGATTGAAATGACTCCCAATCCCCCTTCCTCTTTAGGTTTGCTGACTTCCTTCCTACTGCATTGACCCTTTTAGTTCTTCTCCCACCCCATAGGAAATTATAAATCAATCTTTCCAAGGATTTTTTTTAAAAATGAAATTGAATTAAACTAATAATGGCAAAACTAGTTGAAAATACAAAAGCTCTCAAAATGAGATTTCCATAATCAAATGTAGGATGCTTTGCTACTTAACATCCACTAATTGTTACAAAACACATCTTAACTATTGCTCCATATATCCATACATTTTGAATCTTAGGATAGCTTATCACTAAGGGTGTTGATGTGAAGTCTGATGGCAGTCTTTCCAAAGATTTGATTAAACCTTTTAAGAGGAATATGTGAGCTAACTAGTATACTTACAACTAACTTAAAAGTGACTTAATCAAAACAAACATGCCAGTATAGGACAAATCTTTGTTACACATATTACTCAACTTCTTTTGCACTCTTTCTACAAGTGGGAAATTTTCCCTATAATGCAACCTCTTTATGCATTGGGGATCGAAAGATAGGCGAAAGGTGGCACCTTGACTTGTAGTACTGAAATCCTTAAAATCCAAACTGTCATTTTTTATGCTTTCCCGGATACTATTAGATGGATTGTGTTATAATTCAACTCTAAACCTAATAGGTCTTTGAAAAGGTTTAGAGTAGTCATTAAGATATTAACAAACTTATCATAAGCCTTGGAGGAAAAAAATAGATCATCTATAAAGAAGAGGCTAAATAGGCTAACCTCTTTATATTTGCTATAAAAGCAGAAGCTGAGGTTTAGAGAAATATAATACTTAACCAATTTGATTAGAATATTCTTACATAATATGAAGAGATAAGTGGAAGGATCCCTTTACCACCTTTAAAGATATTCTTTTGTTTTCCATTCATTATTAGGCTAAATGAAGTTAAAGTTATCCATTTCTTGATCCACCCTTTAAATTTCCTAAAAAGCCAAAAACTCCCAACACTTACAATATAAAATCCCAACTTAGGAAGTCATATGCCTTGTTAAAATTCACTTTCATTACATAATTCATAGGGGATTTTTTTTCCTTGAATAGCCTTTAAAGAGGTTTTAGGTTATTAAGACATTATTTCATATTTGTCTGCCCTATAGAAATGCACCTGTGAATCATTTACCACCTAGTTTAGCAGTTTCCTCAGCTTAGAAGTTAATAATTTTGATATAATTTTGTATAGGAAACTATAAAATGGGTTATGAGTTTTATACTCTCCTAAAGAGATAGGATTATAGGACTTAGTAATTAATCATATAAAAGTCTTATTTATCTCTTTAAGAATTTTGCCATTCAATAAGAATTCTGTAGTTGGATCTGTCACTAAATCTTTGATCCATGGCCATGGCTTTTCGAAAGAAAGAAAAACTTTCATTCCATCTAGGCTAAAAGCCTTGGATGGGTTAATAATTCAAAAAATACCCTCTCCACTTCTTGTAGTAAATGTGCTGCATCTTTCTTATCATAACTGATCTAGTTTTTAATAAAAGACCTGAGAAGCGAGACTAAGGAGCTACTTCTACAACTAGTATAAATTGACTATTAAAAGAACTTCTTCGTTAGTTCTTCTTGAGAGGAAATGAGCTCTTTATTTCTTTTTCTTAAGGAACTTTCATTTAGTATGCATGTTATAGAAATAACTAGTGGATGGTTTAAGATCGAAGCACTCTCAAACACTGCCTTAGTATCTGGATACTCATCTAGCTACTCTCCATTCACTAAGGCTTTATAGAACTTTTTCAATAGGTGCCAACTAGATCCCTGTTTTTTACTCCAAGAGAAGAAGCATCCCTCAATTTTTAGATTTGTGACACCTATCCTTTAAACACATTTCTTAACACCATTTATAAAATTCCTTAACCCCATGTTTCCCTCAACTTCATCTCTATATAATGTGCTATTGAAATCTCTAATTATTATCTCAGGGCGTTAGATTTTATAATGAATACTAACTAAATTCTTTGATAAGTATTTTATTCATAAAGTGAAATTTGAACCCATAAACAATAGTTATACTTGCCTTATAATCCCCTTGAAGATAATTAGTAGGGATATCCATTAGTTAATCACTTGATTCCAGTAAAATTACCTTAACCTTTCTCGGATCATAAGTCAGTACAATGCATCCATAGTGATGATGTTGGTGATTTGACCAAAACTTCCATCGACCTTTTAAAATCTTCAACTTGAAGACATTATCTAGACTTGGCTTACTTCCTAATAGTCTTAATATAGCTCGCTTATTAGTATACATAAAATCCCTAAGGGCTAGTTGTTTATTAAAGAAATTTATACCCCTAACATTCTTTGTGATAATCGACATCAAATTTAAGTTTTGGATTTAGAGCCTTTATCCTTTCTCTTCCTAAGTGACCTCATTCTTTCATACTTTAAAAACTATCCATCTTTTGCTCTACTATTTAGTTATGAGACTTGTCTTTACATCATTTAGGTGTCTCTTGACCCATTTCTAAAGTGTATTTTTCTATAATTTGTGGATTATCTCCTTCTATCCTTACTTCTTTATGAGTGATTTTTTTCCTCTCTTAATTTTCACCTCTCCTATTGGTAGCATTCTCCATAACGGCTTCCTGCCCTAGATTATTTTATCTGTCTTCTCTTGAACCTTTTCATTGGGTCTTTCCATTTGCTAAGCCTCTATTCTCCTCACCTCCATGTAATTCCTTATTATAAACTTCTACTTTATGGTTACCCATTATTCACCTTATTTTTTTGAGTTAAGCTTCCATTAGCAAGTAATTGTAACTGAATCCTTATTTAAGTTCTCCTCCTTACCTAACCTCATCAGGTAAATTGTGTCCATGAGCTCCTTCACAAGATCAACACTTATATACAACTAAGCATACCCTACTCTTCTTCTCTTAGTTGTTGTTTCCTCCATATGATAGGTTTCCAGATATACCTAACTAGTCGAGAGGTTGTTTTTGGCAGACTCATAAGAGAAAAAGTTTTTAAATATAGTTGGCATAAAACAATAACCAAATACATAAACAAATAACAGCATAAATAAATAATCAAAATAAAATTCATCAACTAATATTCTAATGGAACATTATGGATGTTCATATAAATAGGTATAGTCTCATTCTTGATCATTTCTAAGTTGATTCTTGGCCTCTAGAATTGTAAAAATATTAGTAGGATGTAGATGCGTTATGACCTTACTTTTACTTTTTCCTTTTCTTGCTTTTTTTAGGAAAACTTAAAGAGGATACGGTTATGTTTTAACAATAAAACCTCATGTAATTCCTTTAACCACCACACTTTCTAAACCTAAGTATTGAGAAATGGGAACACAAGTCTCCTTCTTAAATAGAAGCCCATCAATGTTAAGGACCAAACTTTTGCTCTTTCCTTAAATACCTCTATATATGGAAAAAAAATCATATCATTCCCTCATGCTAATGGGAGGGCATTGTATGGAGGCTCTTAAAGATTCACTTACAACTTGTTTCCAACTTAGCCTCAAGTTGGCTAGGTGAGGGACTAGGGAATTAGCTACCTATTTAGCAAAATTACCTTGTGAAAAGATGTTTAGCGAAGTCATCTAGTAAGAAGCTAGGTTCATAAGTTTGTTTAGAGTGGAGGGGTGGGAAGGTAAGCTGATGATGGGACTTTTCGACCGAGGTTGAAACTTTAGGGACTTTTGGGATGAGATTAAAACTTTATCCTCTATTGCTCAGAAAAAAATGACATGCTCTAGTAAAATGAAGATTAAAAAACCATTGCCAAAGTCAGTAGGAAAATGAAAGGCAAAAAGTCTTAAAGTTGGAGAGTTACTAAACTACCCTTAGCTAAGGTTAGCCAGAGTACCTGTAACTAGCAAGAGGGAGAACATAAGAGAAGGAAATGATAGAGAATCAAAAAATTAAGAAGAAAAAAAAGCTCAACTTTATCAAGCCAACACAATTAAGCATGGATGTAAAACAAAGAAGGAATAGGAAATTGAAAGAGCTTAACTATAGGAAGAATGAGAAAAAGTTAATAGCTTGGAAATGAAGAGCAAAAACCTTAAAATTCCTAGTGAGAAGTTAGAGCCTCTCATACTTGTCATTTTCTCATTATTATTGTTGTTGGTTCTTAGTTGCTTACTATTGTAAATATTATTGTTGATAACTTAAAAAGAAACCTACCTCACAAGTAAAAGGAGCCCAAAATATGAATGCCTAGCAAATGTTTAGGTAGAGAATTCATGGATGCCAGAATTCTAGATCATGGTATATGTACACAATAGGAGTGAGTAACGAACACAATGGAGAAACATGGATAAGTGGTCTAAAAGTTAGGAAGTTATAAGAGAGATACTTACGAAGTTAAAAGAATAATGGCAAGAAGTTAACTAGAATGTGGGAAGTGGGAAAAATGCCTGAAGTTAAGAATACTAAATAAATCCACCAGCGCCATGATAAAAGCATATGGCACAACCTCAAATACCTATAAAAATAATAATCAGTCCATTATAAAACACTTTCCTATTATTTTTCTAGTTTTCTTTACATTGTGTATTCATTTCCATTATCTCAAATTCCATTTGAAGTTTGTAATTTTCCTTTGTTTAAATTTCTTATTTCGACACATTTTAGCATATTGTTAGTTTAGAATTTTTCATTCTAATTTTTTTTGAAGCCTAGTGATATCGTTAATAAGAATTTAGGTATAAATTTTGGGAGGAATTCTCCTTTGCATGCCTAAGTTTTAAAGTGATGCCAATAATTTGGCATACCTGATGGGACCCAATATCGTGTTTAAGGAATGGAAAATCACTATATCTCTAGCCTTGGAGTAGTCACTAATGTAATAACGAATGAAGGTTTTGTATCCCAAATGATTGAAATTCTTGAGAAGGTAGACTCTTCTTTTGATAACTCTCCTATTAGTGAGAATATAAATGAAATGATGTTGTCTACAAGAATGAAGTTCATAATTGATGTTCAACTTAGTCTCTGCTGTTAAAGCAATCACGATATTGATAGAGAAGGTTGACAAACTTTTTATTGTTCTACTATACATTATTAGGCAAAATTCTGTTACCTTAGATTAAGATATCTTTGAAGGACACTACAACATCCTGCTCTAAATGTGAAGGAAGTTGATAGATGTTGTTGCCTTCTAGTTTCTTCTTCCAATGATGAAAGATACATCCCTCCACATAAGAGAGAGTATGTTCATGTGGCACCTCTATACATTAATCATAGAAATGGGCGAATTCTTCTCTTTTAGTCTATGAAGGCAATTACCAACTAAAAATATACTTAAAGCCAAATAAGTACCAAAAATACTATAAATCTATTAAATAACAAGCAAAAGCACTAAATATGGGTATATTAATATGGTCAATTAATCATTTATCAGTAGCTTTGCTAGGATTAATCATAGAGATGCAAAGAACAAAGGTTGTTTAAGATGAATTAGATGCATTCCCAGGATTGATCACTTTTTTTTACATGTTATTAAAGATGGAATATGCTTAATACATAAAGAAAAAGGTTTATAAGATGTCCAAAAACCTTGGAAATACAATGTAATCGACACTAATGCCACAATGGTGTCAAATGTTGATCATACACTATATTGATGAGGTTTGCAAGATAGAAGCAAATTGGCATTGGTGTAATACTTATGACTAGTGCCAAACTCATCAATATTCACATTTGTAAATTTCTAAAAGGTAATTGTCACTAATGTTAAAGTTGGAAAGGCAAAAGAGTCATGTTATTTAGTTTTAGAATTTCATTTTTTTCCATTTGGATAAATATTGGACTTTTTCAAAATTATTTAGTTATTACTAATCAAATTATGATAATGAAAATGTTCTTTTCCGTTTAAGACTCTAGTTTTATGAACTTTATGCCCATTAAAGGATATCTTATTGATGTAATGTAGGTTTAAATAAGAACTTAATATCAACTTATGGCAATCAAAATCCACTTAAATTTGGTTTTAATTGGCTTGTTTGATAGGTTCGAGTTCTCTTTATTTTATTTTGAAGACAATCTTAAAGTTTTAATTCGTTATAATCCATAATTTAGATGATTTCCATCCTGAGATCGACATTAATTATTTGGTATCAAAACTTTGGATCTTAAATTTAGTTGTTATCTGTCCTTTAAGCATTTTTCCCTTTCTTTGTAGTTATGCCGTGTCATTAATCTTCCATCCTACCCAATTCTTTCTATTTGCAATTCTTTTCAATTTGAAAGTCACTTTATGCATTCCTCTTCAATCAAAGTTATTCCATATTCATTTTTCTCTTGTGCTTTTTAGGTTAGTCTACATCATATATACGTAAAACAAAAAACAACATTAGAAAAAAAATAAAAAATTAGAATCAATATTTAAATCTTATAGATTTTGCAACTTGGTTATAAAGTGCTCTAAAGTGCCATACAATTAAAATAAAAAAGGGTTCTGGTGTGCCACAAAATTTGATGAAATTGGTGGTGATCAAAGGTAGATGGAAGGCTTGATGAAATTGGTTGCAGTAGGTCATTGGCAGTGATCGAAGCTAGCTAGCTGTCCCAAAAACTTTAAATTGATGGTATTGATGACATAAAGTTGAACAGACAGTAGCAAATTGTGAGCAATTAAACAAAGTCATAGATGAGTGGAGCAGGTTCTGACATAGAAGTAGACGGTTGGCAATAAAAGCTTAGAGAAATCAAGTAATAGGTAGTGATGGCAGCTAGTAGCTGGTATTTATTATACACCCTTAAAGCAGCTATATGGTGGTTATGAACTGACTATTGGAGAAGAACAAGAGGTGGCAATGTTGGTGATGATGGCGCGAGTTGGTCACTACAATTGATGGTAGCAATGATAGCTTAAGGTGTTAGCATCTAAGGTTTTCTTAATTGGTATGTAGGGTAGAAAAATTGTATGTTCACTATGCACTATTGTTTTTAATCAATGTTAAAGATTCAGTAACAAAGTTTTAGAGATACGTCAATATCATGTAGAAAATAAAAGGTATTGACATTTTAAGTTGAATCATGTCTCATAAACTTTGATGAAAACATGTAAGATGTATGTCAACATTATGAAAATAAGATGTAAAAGGTTCTATAAGTAGAGGAAGGATTAATACCTCGATGAATGTTTTCATTTAATTTAGCCTAGTAAAAGCATAAATATGGACTACAATTGGTGGCTTTCTATAGATGATAATTATTATTAGAAGAAAAATGATTACATAAAAGGCATGATAAGAAATAGATTTTTAAGTAAAGGTAGTTGATTCAATTTTATACGAATATTTTGTATCTATTGAATCAAGGGAGGTCTATGCTTAACATAAGTGACAAGAATACAAAGTCAGATAACCAAAACTGTCATATGAAACTTGTGAAACTTATTAAGTTAAAGAAAAACCAAATCAACCTTTAATGAAATAAAGATGATGGTATTGAATTTTTAAATTTTATAGATGTGATGTATAGGATACTATAACAATTCATAAAAGGATTATACTTTTATTTCCTTAAATTTACTAATGATTTTATATGGTAAAGTCATATGTGCTAAATGAAATATTGATCTAAAGTCTTGAAAAGTTCAAATTGTTTAGATGTGGTGAGATATAAGTTTTTCAGTTATCTATAAGGAATGAGATCATCTAATGAAAACCTTCAAAACTAAATTACGTATTAGTATAGATTTGTGTAAGCAATATTTATTTCTTCTATATTATGCCTAGTACTATAACTTACCCTCAAAAGTTCCAATTAAATTAATTAGTAATATTTGATATTAAATATGAAACGCTAAGCCTTTTAAAGAGTCAAAGTAAATGATTTAAGGATGTGATGCTTAGTTGAAGCATATATCATCCACTAAATTTAAAATTTAATCAGATGATAAGTGATGAGAGATCTAAAAGGATGGTTATAATCTTAAATGCCCATTGAATAAATTTTTTGTTTCAATGTATGCTTATAGAAGAATTGTTCTTAAGATAAGTAGTGGGATTAAGATGAACTTTAAAAGTTTAAATTCATAATAATAAATTGAATTAGATTTAATGCCTTTATTGATATATTTTGATGTATAGTTAAAAGGTTATAAGATGTTGAAATATTCACTTTCATGATGAGTTAAAAGAGTTTGTTTTAAAGATGATTGTGAATTTATCATATCTAGAAAAAGGTTAATGGGAGTATAATTGTTCTCTTTAATATGAGTATGTAGAGGCATATTGCTCATAGAGAGAACGATAATATATATTTTCAAAATATAATTGTCTAAAATGACTCTGATTGGATACGAAAAGATGACAACTTAATTTTTCGAATTAAATATATAGAGATTGATATGGAAGTTATTTACTTATTATAAGTCCAAGTATATTGATAATGTACTAAAGGTGTTTAGTATTTGAGATATCTGATACTTGTAAAGTATTAAAGATATCCATTGTTCTTTTCATGAGTTAATATTAGAGTTCAAGATTATAAAGATATTAACTTTAGAAGTAAATCTAAATTAAGGTATGTTTTACTTATAACAATATTATTTTAAGAATGGAAGGTTCCAATGTAGCAATAGTTGCTAATGAAGCCATACTACTTTTTTTAATTAGCGTAAATTATTAATTAGATCAATAAGTTCTTTAATAAACTTAATATAGTTTCGTGCATTATTCAGAAAGTAATATAATATAGAACATTAGAGTTATTGGGCATGAGAAAGATGCTAAGTTCTCATTAAAAATCCAAATATATATTTAGGAAGTTTCTCTTAGTTATAAAATAATTAAGAGGCAAAGAGGCAAGATAAGGACTCTTCGACGCTAATGCTCTGAAATTGCTACAGTGAAAATGCTACAGTGCACTTGTAAGGAATCCTCGGCGTCGTCTGTGTTGAACTCCTAAGCGGAACCACTAGTATCGCCTCTATCGCACGCATCATCAACGCCACTGTCGACATCGTCTTCGGCACCTTGCTTGCCAGAACTTCACTTGTCTTCCGGGGGCGATCTGGGCAGCCGACTCTGGATCCGCCGCCTGGAACCTGCATCTAGCCTTCGGCTTCTGCACTTCGGCCTTCGTCGACGCTCCGGTGGCCTTCCACTTCAGTTCTTTATTTGTTCACAAACCGGGAAGCCATCGAAGACTAGATCGTAGGTTTGCGGTGGTACCTTGAGACGCCGATTGAAGCTTCCTTCTCACCAATTGCCATTCTCTTTGTTACAAATTTTGGGTTTTCCTTTTGTGACAACATTACGTTTTCAATAACCAAAAAAAACCAAAGCCTAATTCTGACGACACCTGCTTGCAGTAGACTCGTTAATGGCCAATCCTCTAGGGACTCCTTCTTTGCAGATTCTGGAAGACGATAGATCTACTAAGAAGGTTAAACATCGAGACCCAGGTGCTGCCTCTCCTGGCTATCGCGATTGCTTGATGGCTGGGGCCATATTAGAATCGACCATGGAGGATGTTATGGCAGCCAAGAAGATCACAGTGGAGGAGGGTGACGTACTGATTGATAAATCTGGCGACATTCCTAAGGTTACTCTCTCCATGGCCCTCACTACCAAGCTTAACAGAAATTTGGACAATGCTGTGATTGTGCGTTTGCTTGGGAGGGACATTGGCTACAAGTTGCTTTGCTCTAGACTTGGTGCAGTTTGGAACCTAAGTGAGGCTAAAACCCTTGATATTGGTAGGGGCTTTTTCCTGATTCAGTTCAATAACGAGAAAGTTTACCATCATGCTATTCTAGGAGGTCCGTGGGTTATTATGGGTAGCTATCTCCTTATCCAGCCTTGGACTCCTAACTTCAGAGTGCGGAACCCTTATATAGGCAAGACGATAGTCTGGATTCGCCTTCCAGAACTCCCCTTGTAGTATTATCCTGCGGATGTTATCAAAGCCATTTTGGCAGTGGTAGGTCCAGTTCTTAAAATTGATTTCAATACCAGTGATTTTGAAAGAGCTAGGTTTGCTAGGGTGGCAGTTTCAGTTGATCTTTTGCAACCCCTTGTATCGAAGTTTGAGATTGATGGTGAAGTTCAATTGGTTGAATATGAAAACCTTCCTGAAGTTTGTTTCTCTTGTGGCCGCTATGGTCATTTCGATACTCATTGTCCCTTTCAGGATTCGCCATGTTGGATCCCGTTATCCGGAATCCAACTACTTGTACAGATTCCATCAAAAACTCTTCTTGCTCTGATACCATAAATTAAATGTTGGATCCCGTATTCGGAACCCAACTACTTATACAAATTCCCTCATACGTACACATGATTCCTTATAAACA
>JANKYE010000004.1:20012079-20034974 GCA_032467995.1 Erythroxylum dillonii | reverse complement strand
GGCGCTCGCGCGGGCACGAGCTCGGACATCCCTCTCGGTGTCGAGGTCGGGTCGGCGGGAGAGGGGTGCTACAGAGAGAGGCCATATCATAATCCATTTACAACCTTGAGACTATAGAAAATACACTTAAGTTCTTTGCTGAACTAGTTAAGTATGCTCTATCATAGATGGCTCCCTTCTTCTAGTTACCTATCTGCTCCAAATATAAGAAGAAACAATAACTTAAATTACATAACCATTGTTACACTTTACACTCAAACTAAAATAAATCCCTAAATATAACCACACTCTTGCTCTCGTTTCTCATACTTAAGAGCAACTTTTCATATGGAATCATATAATCTACTGTGGGTATGAGCTATTTGATTAGTATGGAATTTTGTTTCAGAGTTTCCATAAGCTTTTGTATCTACTCATGACCGTGCGTCGTAACGCTAGTAAAAATAAAATAACTAGACTACTACTATAGTGGTGGCAAGTTTAGGTCGATCTTATAAAGAGTGTGTAAAGTTTATGAAATGAAATTAACCGGTGTTTAGGTTTAACGGGGGGTTTTGATTTTTGAAAGAAAATAAAATGAAACTAACTAATAAAATCAAATTAAAGAAAACATGCAAAAAATAATAAAAGTGGGGAATTTGATAGTTCTTTGGTTTAATCTCGGCTTACACCCTAATTAAGCATATTTCATTGATTTTCTATTCTTTAACCTCTCATAGCAACAATTAATCATGGGTTAATAATTAACCCAAAATTTTCCTTAGGTTTTGTTTAATCAAAATATTATCGTTAATTAAACCTAACCATTGAACAACCTAGGATACGATCTCTAGATTTAATTAGGCAATAGCATTACGAATTAGGAAAACTGATTAATCAAGGTAATAACCATATACGATGCATCATTTAACCTAGGTCATATTATCCCTAATGATTACTAATCATCAGTCGCTACACATGAATTTCAACATAACAATTACGGATGATATCAAAATTCTAGCAATGGTTTTGTAATTAACATTTAAATGAACTTATTAAAATCATCAACTCACAATACCCAATGGGTTTATACACAAATAATCGAATAATAACGAAAATTTGATTATCCATACACAATGCCCAAATTAATTAATATAGGATAATACAATCAATTCCTAATGAGAGAAAGAAACAACAAAATAATAAAAATTACTTAACCTGGGTCGTTGGCGTTGATGTCACCTCCAAACTGGAGTCAGGATGCCTAGCCTTTCATATTTCTTTCTTGAAAAATTGCTTCAGCCCTTATTTCAATCTCTATCAAAAAAATCCCTTACTGTTCACTGCTTAAGCTCCTTTCAATTTCACTGCAGATGTTTGCCCACTGTAGCTGATGGGACGTATAAACATCCCTCTCTCATTTATTCCATGCACTTCTACTGGTCCACGTCTGGAGCTTTCTTGATGCAGCTGCCTTCAATGTCTTCGGCTCTCTCCAGCTTCTCGCAAGCTCCAGCCAAGCCGTACCAAGCTTGCAACCATATCGCAGCTCTCACACCTCTGCTTGCCCAGCTACCACTTAGCCCCTGTAGTGTCCCCCACTGTAGCTTGATTAGACAAATAAGGTTTACAACTCTTTTAAAACCTTCTGCATTGTTGGCATGCATGCGTTTAACGCATGCCTTCTACTCCTCAACACTTCGTTTTAATGCCCAACTCTCCTCTTATGCGTTGTTGTTTTTGCTTCGTTCTAGCTACTGTTTTGTTTTGTTTGGCAGCTTCCTGGTTGTCTTCCTTTGTGTTTTCTTTCTTATCTTTTAATTTTTCTTCTTCCTCTTAGAAAGACAAGCAAAAAATAAATATTCAAAAAATGACCCATATCAACTCACTTTAATTTCTTTGCTTCCAAATTGTACCTAAAATCATATATGAATTAAAGTGAGTATCTTAAGCATTTTTATGTCAATAATCACTAAGTGTAAATAATTAAATATATCAACAATTAAACAGATATCAACTCACTTGGGTGTGTAAAATACATAATACACTTCAAAATCAATGAATGATATCTCCATTCTCCTTCCCTTAAGCCAAAATCAAATTTTGTCCTCGTTATCTAATATAGCATGCATAGTTACCTCAAAAATAGCCAAAATTCTAATTAATTCCCTTTAGGCATACTTTGCCTCCAAAAAATAATATCTCACTTACAGTATCAAATTACATCTCAACATCTTCTATTAAGCCTATTAACTTTGATGCCAATCAATACACACTCTTATTTGGTTCAAAAGATCGAGATTAATAATTTCATAAATTTGCGTGTATAAGGACTCAAGGAATACAAAAAAGTGTGTTCTTTAGTGGTAGAATCTCCTAGTTAATTGATATTAGATATTATGTATGCTCTAACCTTCCTTTTGCTTGAACATGACCTAAAACTAATTCTCTTGCTTGATTTATAGCTTTAGAAGGACTGATTATATTGAAATGCTTAAAATCACGAAATCCCTAAAATTTATTAAACTAGTGCCTTAACTTTAAAAAAAGATTTATGGAGTAAAGGCGGAGAAATATTGGTGAATAGGGATTTGGATTGCTAAAATAAATTAGGTTTTATTTGGAGGGTATTTCAATTAGTGATTTTGATAAAAGTTAAGAGAAATATAAGTGAGTGTTAAAAGGTTGGGTGAAAAAATAGTTGTATCATGAAGTGAAATGTTTAAATTCTTTGAGATTAGATGTATCTTACGTTATGGATTTGTTTATATAAAATTCAAACATAGATGTGCTTTAAGATAATGGCATGTCATCTTTTTGTTAAAAGCTTGGGATATAGGCATATCTTAGGCCATGGATCTCTTTGATTCTTATGCATCGAATGTAAATATAGACATGGTTTGGGATACTAGCATATTCTAGGATATTAATCTTAAAAAAATGCAAATTCATACATAAACACCATTTGTGAAAAAGGTATGTCCTAAGTCTTAATCATTATCTAAATATAATGTATACCTAATTTTTAAGTGTGCCTTTAGCCTATTTCTTGAACCTAGTTGCTATGCTTGTTTTTCCTTACTTTATAACTACCAAATCAAAACCATACAAATCATAAAAAAACAACCATAAATAAATATAAACTAACCTAATCCTTAATAAACTTATTGATAAAAGAATTTAGCCCAAACATTTATTAATGAAAATGACTTAAAGTAAACAATAGAATGCTAAAGGAAGGTTGAGTTACCTACAAATAATCAATTTCTTTAAAATTATTGTCTGAAGCCACTTGGGATGCTTAATCTCCATCACTCCCCCTGTCCTTAAAAGGATTTATCCTCAAATCAATTTCTTCACCTACAAAAATTAAAAAGAGATAGATCAACAATGTTAAAAGTATTATGAACATCTTATTTACCTAACAGATAAATATGTAATGTGTTATTATTGATTCTTTTCACTACTTGGAAACCTTTCCTTTCTGAAGTGCACCCAAACCCAATCACCAAGTTTGAATATCACTTGCTTCTAAGCTTATTAGCTTGCTTCTCATATTGTTGCATCTTTTTCTCTATATTCATCTATGCCTTCTCGTGAAGCTTCTTCACAATTTTACCTTCCTTTTTTCCATCCAAGCTATCTATTTTACCTAATGACAAAGGAATAAGATCTAAAGGAGATGACAGGTTAAACCCATAAGTAAGTTCAAACGGTGAAAAACTAGTAGCACTATGTATAGTTTAGTTATATGCAAACTCAATAAAAGCCGAAGACTTTTCCTATGTTTTCAAGTTTTTATCTATAACAGCATGCAACAAAAATCCTAAAGTTCTATTAACCACTTCAATTGGACCATCAGTTTGTAGATGACAAATTGTAGAAAACAAAAGCTTAGTTCCCAATTTGCCCTAAAAAGGTTTCCCAAAAATATAAGAATTTAGTGTCATAGTTAAAAATAGTGGTTTTAAGAACTTTATATTACCGAACAATTTCAACAATTCAGTAAATTAAGATGTATCATTGGTTTTGTGACATTAAATAAAGTGTGCCATTTAGAAAATCTATCAACAACTACAAATACTAAATCGTGACTTTTTTTAGACTTAGGTAAACAAAAAACAAAGTCCATAGAGATTTCTACCCATGGTTCACTAGGCATAGATAATGGTTTGTACAATCTATAAGGCTATAATCTCAATATAGCTTGCCTACCCTCCATATACTCGTTCTATATCTCTTCTAATATATGGCAAGAAGAAGTGTTCATTCAAAACATTAAAATTCTTTTTAACACCAAAGTGTCTTATTAACCTCCCTCATATGATTTTCACTAATAAGTCTCTAAAGGAACTTTACCCCAAAGCATGTTCTCTCTAAACCAGTAAGCCTCATGCCTAAAGAACCTCCCAAAGGAAGATTTCTTACATTCCTTAAACACATTGCCAAAATTATGATCATCGTTGTATGCTCCTTAGTGTGCTGAAAACCTAGTAACGTATCATTCAAAGTTCTTACTAAGGCATGTGTCTTAAATAAAGCATTTTCTATGACATTTTCCTTTCCTTGTTTATTCTTAACCATAAAAAGAAATGCCCCTATAAATTCCACTCACTTAATATGATTTTTGTTAAGTTTGTTTTGTCCCTTAATGTACTTCAACGACTTATGGTTAGTATAGATCATAAACTTTTTAAGATATAAATAGTGTTGCCAAGTATCTAAAGGCCTTACCAAAGCATACATCTCAGTATCATAAGTTAGGTAGTTTAAGGCTACCCCATTAAGTTTCTCACTAAAGCATGCAAATAGTTTCCTATCTAGCACTAAGATTGCTCATATTCTGTGCTGGAAAATTGTGTAAAGCTAATATAAGTGTTGTACTAAGTTTCTCTTGCAACAAGTTAAATGCCCTCTCTTGCTCATCATCCCACTTAAATACTAAACTCTTTTTAACTATCTCAATAAATGGTGCATCAATGGAGTTAAAATCCTTCACAAATGGCCTATAGAAACTAGCCAACTTATGGAATCTCATAATATCACTAACTGAACTGAGAATCAACCATTCCTTAATTTCCCCTGCCTTTTTGTCGTCAACCTTTATTCCCTTTGCACTAACCACATAAAATAAAAGTAAAACCTAACTAGTGCAAAAAGAACATTTTTCAAGTTTACATTAAATTTCTCTTACCTAATTACTTTCTACACTTTATTCGAATGTTTAATATGCCCATCAATTGATTTATTATAGACAATAATGTCATCAAATAAAATTGCTAAGAAACTTACGTAAACAGGGGTTCATAAGCGTCATAAAGGTGTTAGAGTTAGTTAAACCAAAAGGCATTACTAACCATTCATACAGTCCATATTTAGTCTTCAGTGTTATTTTCCACTCATATCCTTCTCTAAGTCTAATTTGATAGTAACAAAACTTCAAATCAATTTTGGAAAACAAACATGGCCCTATATAAATCATTAAGCATTTCATCTAACCTAGGGATAGGGTGCAATACTTTATAAAGATTTCGTTGATGGCAGGCAATCCACGCAAATATGCGATAAACCAACTTTCTTTAACATCAATAAGATGAAATTGAGCAAAGACTAAAGCTCCCATGTACGTTGTCTTTCTTTAGTAACTCCTCCACTTTCCTTTGAATTTATTTATTATCTTCTAGGTTTGTTCTATATGTTGGTCGATTAGACAATTTTGCTCTATAAATCAAATCAATTTGATGTTTTATTCCTCTTTTAGGTGGTAAACCATTTGGCACTTCTTCTTGGAATAGATCAAGAAGAATTAATAAAACTAAGCAATTCATGATTAGCAAGATATTTATAGGATAAATAAGTTTCTTTGTAAAAGAAAAATTAGCATTTAATACTTGGCCAGAAATGCATTTCTCAAATCCCCTGCTCTTGTAACCATGATCACTCCTTTTCCCTCATGTTTATCTCTCATAAAAGTGTTTTCCATAGTGTTTAAAGTTTCCCTAAGTGTTTGCAACCATTTCTTTACTCTATCTTAACATTGCTTGATCACTCATATGAATTTTCAGTTGATCTTTATAAACTTGCTTTAGGCTATGTTTGGTTGGACATAAGGTTTATAATAGAATCGAATGGTTTATAATGGAATGGAATGTAAATTGATGTAATACTAGAAAATTGTTGCTTGGGAGGGATGGAAGGGTTCATAATGTAATATAGTGAAATGTTGTTTGAATGAAGGGTTTATAATATAATATAGTGTAATAGTGTAAAGTTTTTTATCATTTTGCAGTCCATCCTAAGCCTCCCAAATTGGAGGTTGTTCATTTTTACTGTTTAAAATGGAATGAGATGTAAAATGAAACCCTTTTTTTCCATTCTATTCCATTATAAACCCTCCTCCAAAATGATGAAATAATATTATATTACATTCCATTCCATTATTAAAACCCCAACCAAACATAGCCTTAGTGAAAGAGGGGAAAGAGTGTACTTTATGCCATCTATGGTAAATAATGAATCTTGTAACCATTAAGGATTACTCACACTATCAAATTACCGTGGATGCCCCAACAAATCTCCTTTTGTTAGCTTACATAATCTTCATCTTCTCTAATATGAATTATTAAGGCTTTTCTAGTCAGTAATGATCTCTCCTTCATTGGTTGCTTAATTTCAGCTCATCTCACCTTGTTCAATGTCTTCCAATTCAGGCATGTCAGTATAGTCTTCATCTTCACTTTTATAAACGAATTATAAATTCCAAATTGTCATCAATTGCTTGTTTGAACATTAAGATACAGTATTTCCTCTTCCCATGCACTATAAGCATTTGATATCATGACTCTTTAAATTTGAAGGGAAATTAGCCATATTTTTCTCCCCTTAAGATGTTTTCGGCTTTGGTGTTATAGATTTGTTGTTTAATGCTTTATCTTCTTCTTTTTTACTCTATGAATGTTCTAAGAGGTCTTTACTACATTAGAAAGCTATCTTTTAACATTCATTTCTATATTCACTGCATCCTCTAACTTAATATAATGGTGTAATTCCACACCATCGGCAATTTCAATTTTAAGACCATATATAAACTAAACTAAAGTAGCTTCCTGATCTTCCTCAATGTTTGCTCATTTCATTACTACCTCCATCCCTTTATGATAATTGTTCACCATTTTTCTTTATTGGTAAGATTCTACAATTTTGGTAAAGTTCTATATGTTAAAAGCTTGGCAAAAACCACCAATGCATGACAACTTTCATCTCATCCCAAGTATTGAATGGTGGCTCTTAGTTTCTTCTCTTACCTATAATCTATTGGTCTCACCAAATATCGCATAATCTCTAAATTCAAAGGCTGTCAATTTGACTTTCTTCTCTGAAAAAAAAATTATAAATCTCAAACACTAACTCCACTTTTCGCTACCACTCTAGATACATATTCATATCCATCTTCCCAATAAAGGCAAGAATTTTATCTTAGTGCTACCTATATTGTTATCTAATCTATCCTCAACTCATTCCTATACTTAATTTTTCCCCCACCATTCGTACCCATTCTTCTCTTACCCACATCTTCAAAGGTGTTAAATTGGTTATCATCACCGTCAAACTCATCATGGACATTTCTAGATTCATGTGTTATCTCCCACAGGTTGGATTGAGAATTTAACCTCAATGACATATTGCCATCTTCTCCTTTGATCCTTGATTTCCTTAAACAACCTTTCAAATGTCACAAGTGATGATTTCAAAATTAAAGGATCACTCTCCATCTCTGTACCTTTGAATATTTCTTTATCCTTACTAGAAGATGATGAATTTATAATAATAGACATGATTTAGATCTTGCAATAAAATGTTAGTAAGAAAACAATCTCTCCTTCATATGTTTACTCTTTAAATCATTTATAATATCCTAACTCTAAGATTTTTTAGAAACTAAACTTTTCTTTCAAGAAGAACAAGTTCAAATCCTATCCCTTTCAATTTCCACTCCTAAAAAGCAATTTGATGTATGGAAGACTAGGAAAAAGAAACTAATAGGCCAAAAAATACGAAACTTACAAGCTAAATATTTGGAGACTTTAGTAACGCCAACAAATCAAAATAAAATTAATCCAAGAATTAATATTTTCAAGCTCGTACATTGTTTATTAATGAAAAGAATCGGTTTCTTAGAAAAAAAATAAGAACCTTGGCTCTTTTTTTTAAGTTTTAAGCCTCTGATCCTTATCTTTAGAAACTAGAAATTGCAATTTTGAGCTGCAATCTTGTTATTCAATTACAACCAGAATTGAGAAGAGAAATTAGTAATTCACTTTTACAAGTAGGCTAAACAAAGATTTAGATTAGTTTTAGACAGATTTGGAGCTAGTTTGTTGTAACTCCCTAACCACCTAAGTATGATTTTTCCAATCTTTATAGCTTTACGAATGGATAATACATGGACAACTAATTACGAAAGGACTCCAACTAAATTTGATTTTCTTTTTCTTTTTGATATGTTTTCTTTTCATTTCATCTATTTTTTTAACAAGAAACTCAATAGAACATAATCAAGAAACAATATTTAAAGTTAGAATTGTAAGATTCAATTGGATTACTAGGTTGAATTCAAAGATTTAATAAGAAATCAAAAGATCAAGCGATACTAAATTATTTTAACACACGCAGATTGGAATTAACCATAATTAAGATTGATCTTATCCAACACAAAAATTTAAAGAAATAGACAGAAAATAATGGAGAATATGAATGGACTTAAAACAAATTCAAGAAATGATCAAAACTCGACGAAAATAGATTCAAGATTCCAGTAAAGGAATCAAAAAGACTTAATAACTTAAAGAACACAATGAACATAACTTGAATAGAAGGTAAAGACACAAGTTAAGACAAACCTTAAAAATAGATGAAGGATCTGATATTAAAAACTAATATGCTCTTCACCTCAGACCAAGTGAAGCATAAATCAGTTACTTAAGATCTAAGGATCTTTATATATGAATAACGATTGAAATAATGACTCAAGAAAGCATTTCTACACACCTATATAATTAGAAAGGGATTGGGGATGATGATGGATTTTAACCTTCGCAAGCCCTTGCTTGAATGAAAATCTTTAAAGAACACTAGAAATATTTCTCTAGAGGAATGAAAAGATCAACTCAATGTGTTTATTGAATCTAAAAATCAATCAAATCTGATTACAAATGATTTTTAGAATGTTTATATAATAAACTAATGCCCTAAGTCAAATCCCACGAGGATAAGAAGTTAATTTCGGCCCAAATTTTAGACTCCTAACAAATAAGCCTGATAGACTTCTAAACAGACGTTTTAGGCCCAAAATAAATCAAACGCCTAAGTGAGCTTATCTAAGTTAGCTCAAACATATTACACAATATGGCCTAAAGATACTCAAAACAACCTAATTGCTATAAGCAAGTTATTTCTAACTATATAACATAGTTAGCCTTCTTCAACAAGTCCAACACATTGTTATAAGCCTTCAATCATCATTATAAACTTAGTTGACGTGTTTGCAAGTGTTTAAACTTCTTTCCTTGCATACAAATCCATCATCAGATTGTTGAGATCCTTTTTACCACATATAGCCTACAATTGTATCATTGGTCCTCCAAGATTCTCTAATGGATCTTTTGCCTTAATAACACTTTGTTGAGTTTGTTTAAGTGTTTCTCCTTGTTTAAGTGATTCTCTTTATCCAAGCTCTCCAACATGTCCCACTCCTTTTGCCTTGTTTGAAGCCATTTATGATGCTTGATCTCCATCAAAAGGGAAGCTCATAGAGAGACCTATTTTCATAAACTACTAACAGAGACTTAAGAAGAAGGAGAAAGATAAAGCTTGGGTACCTATTAGAAGAAAGGCAATGGATGAAAATAATGTAAATATAAATACTAGTGAAGAGCAAAGGAATATGGAAACTACCTTAGTGAATAACTATTCTGAAGTAAATGATATTGAATAATTGTGCTTAACAACCTAGGGTAATGAGTTCTAAACCATCTCTAATACATTAAGTAATGGAGAACAAAGTGGAAGATAAGCTTAGGAGGGATTAAAATACAACTTAATATGGAGTGAGTTGATTATCTATAAGGGTAGAAAGTAAGTGACTTTCATTAAAGTGAGCTTATTCAACCTTAAGTGGTTCAGCAATCTCGGTGAATAATGAAGCGAAGCTAATAAGACAAGACGTCGTTGTAAATCCAAGCAAAAGGGTGTAATAACCTTGTCTCTCAAATGAATTTAGTCATTTGGAATGTAAGAGGCCTGAATAACCCCAATAATGGTAAGCTATGAAGGATTTCTTAACCTTAAGAAAGCCTAGTTTTATTAGTTCAGTTGAAACCAAAATAAAGATTTACTAACTCCAAAATGCTCTTTTTTTAATAGAAACTAGATCACCTTAAGCAGTCATAACACTTACTACAATGGCTACATTATGATCACATTTGACCCTAATATCTTCCTCCTCCATCAATGAAGATGCTCAGATCAATTCATCAACTATCAATTCTCACTAATACAATCCCAAATGATCCTCAACATCATTGTGATTTTTGTTGCAAACTTGGAGTTCTAAAAGAAGTAGCTTTGTATAGACCTCACTTCTATAAGAATCGACTGCTTAACTCATTGGCTGCTAACAAGTGACTTCAATTACTCATTATTTTTCAAGAAATGGATGGTTTAATTATAAAGCATAACAATGAGGACCTATCTAGGTTTGTAATTGATGTAACAGTTACTAATTTAAGATTCACAAGCAACAGCTTCACTTGTAATAATAGGCAAAGTGGATAATATAATCACTTTTTAAAAAGCTTGATAAATGGTCCATTCCCTCTTATCTTTGCTCACTTCTACAATCCACCCACTTCAAATCATACACTGATTTACATTTAAATGAATTTGGTTCATAATAAAAGGAATACATTCATTAATTCTCTTATGAAAGCTCTTGGATATAAGGAAGCCATTCTAAAAGGTCTAAGCAATCAAATGAATGGAAGTCAAGTGTATATATGTGTGCAAAAGCTTAAAACTAGTAAAGGTGAAATAGTATAGTTTAAAAAGCAATTGCAACTTCTCAAAAGGAGAAAAACAAAAAGCTCTGGATTTCCTCATGTATATCAAAATAAGTTAAACATTAAATCCCACTAATCAAACACTTAAAGTTATGGAATGCACATATTTTAGAAGGTATATTAATTCCTTGGATAGCTTTTTCTCATTATTGAAGTTGAATTTTAGAATTATTGTAACATCTCGTTTCCATACAAAGAGTTAGAACCCTAGAAAGATGGTAAATGAGAGATCAATCAAAGAAATTGGGACAACACGTCTCATGCTCATGCATTACATAAGGTGAACATGCACATAAATAGTGAATTTTTGCACGTGAAAATAATTGTGCATGCATTCATTGACATGCCAGGTATGATTGTGAATAAATGTGATTGTCATTGCGAATTTTGGTTTGTTTGTATTTGGAAAATTTATTTGGAGAGTGAAATTGTTGTTTTAGAATTTTGGAGAATTTTAGGAATTTTTTTTCTGAAAATTTTTCGGGGTAATTTTTGGACTAGGAAAAATGCCAAGTGACAGACCAATTGATAAATGGTAGTAGAATTTACTACCAATTGGCAATGGAATTTTGGATATATGACTTTAGGAATTATTGACAAGTGTCATTAATTAGGGATAATTGGAGTTAGGTTTAGATTAAGAAATACATAAGACAAACCATAGAATTTTGACATGTGGCAAGTGACAAGTGTCACTTGCCAAGCCATGCCTTTTTATTACCCATTTAATTGCTTTTTCAAGTCCATTCTTGCTCCCTCTCACGATGCTCTCTCTCTTAAAGCATTTGGAGCTTTGTTTTTAAGTTCTTTTCTCTCATTGTCGTGACTTCATCTCCCTCCCTTCATCTCCTTCATGATTTGTTGAGTTACCTAATTGAAACCTTGCTCCATCTTTCACTTTCTACTTCCATCTTGTTGATTCTTTAAGTTGCTATAAGAAAAACCTAGCTTGACCCCTTTGGAGATGATGAACGTGGGTTGTAGGGGGAGTTAGGGATTTGTGGTCCTCTTTGAAGATTTTGAAGAAATCAAAGCTTAACCAAGTAAGTTTTGCTTCTAATGTCCTAGGTATGGTTAATTAAAGTTAGTATGATGAGTAGCTTGAGTCTCTTGATGATTGATTTGTGCAAGGATTATGTATGTGTTTTTGGTTAATGCTAACTTATGGATTATGAATTGTTTGTGAGTGGTTTATTGAGTTGAATTAGGTAAAGATTGATGAGGAAATGTAATGGAGAAGATGATCTAGGTATAAGAAGGTATAAGATGAGTTAGATGCAAAGATTGAATGTTTGAAAATCTGAAAATTTTGCAGCAACATGATCTTAAGTATGCTTCAATGGATGAGCCATAACTTCCTTTATAATTGTCCAAATGAACTGATTTTTGGTTTGAATGAAACTAGAGGCAATTGGCTACATTTCTTATGAAGATGTTGAGTTTCAATTTTGTCTTTAAGAGTCCCAAATATTGACATGAATTGAGTGCAGCAAAAGTTGTACATGAATGTGTATGCTGGTGTTCTATTTTGGGTTTTTATGACCAATTAGGGAATATGAATGGAGTATGGATGAGTTTGAGCTAAACTTGAGATGTTATGAAGTGGTCTCATGTTAGAAAAAGTGAATTTGAGAAGATTATGGGTATATATGATGATAGAAATAGTGTAGGAACCTGGAAAGTGGCTTTGGAGGGAGGTTTTGGAGACATATGTCCGTTAAACGGACATTAAGTCCGTTAAACGGACCTTCTCGGGTGTAAAAAACACCCTTGGGACAGTGTATGTCCGTTAAACGGACATAAAAGTTCGTTTAACAGAGTCCATTTAACAGACCTTCTCGGGTGAAATGGGGTTGTTTGATCGATTCATGTCCGTTAAACGGACATGCATGTTCGTTTAACGGACATTCACGGGACAACTTTGGAAATCGTGATTTTTGAGCATCTTAGAGGCTGAATCTCACTTTTTAGTCTTCAGTAAAGTTATGGATCTCGAAATCCTCTTTCCAATGATCTAAAAACAAAAGCAATCTGAGATTTGTAGCAAGAGTTATGGCAATCGCGTCAAAGTATGTTAGAAATGATTGAGAACATTGACATAGTTGATTCTTTTGGTCATAACTACATCATCCGACCTCCAAATGAGGTGATTCTTGAACCAAAAGATTTCTAAGACACTGTGATACCTCTCCATAAAATTTTGTAGCATTCTGAATTGAAATGAAATAGATTGACCAAATGGAATGGTGGGAGTCTGTTGGAACAGTGTCAATAGGATTAGTTTTACTAAGCATACTTCACTATTTTGATTGTATTTTGATCTATAGGAGTCCAAATGAGATGATTTTTGTTTTGGAGTAAACTAGAGAAATGGGGATACAATTCATGTGAAAGAGTCGAATTATGATTCAGTCTTGAAGATATTCAATTTCTGAATGGAAATTGTACATAGTGAACTGTTTTTGGACAAGAGCAGTCTAAAAGTGATTGAGGCTTATTTTCCAAATTATTGAATCAAATTGAGTGATTTTGGTTGCAATAGAAACTTAAGACATTGGAGTATAACTTTCTAGAAGGTAGTGTTGCTCAATTATGCCAATTTCCTTCTTAAAATTTCTATGCAAAGTAGACTCTGAAAGTGTGATTTGGAAAATTTCTGAAGTGAGTCAATGGGAAAGAAATTGAGATTTTAATGGGTTTAGTGAGGCATAAACCTAAATAGAAATTTTACTTCAATGAGTTGTGACATGAGAATGTTTTTGCGATGGAATTATTGGAAAATACCCGAGATTGTTATGAATATGCATTCTACATATTTCAGTCCCGTCATGTGCATTATCAAACACTTATGAGTGTACAAATTGTGATGTATGTGTATCTTGCATAAATGGGTTGTGCAGGCCAAGTGTCTGCATTCAGGCGTTCCTAGAAATTGGAAGCAAATGCTAATTTGGAGCGTACTGTGAGTAGACCTAGTTAGTCTTATTTTTATTATTTGAATTTTTGTATTGATGGACTATTGATTGATTTTATGAATGTGATTGATTATATTGGTTTCCGGACAGAAGGTCCGATAATGTGATTTTTGAATAGGAATGGGGCATTGAAGTGCTACTTGTATGTGAATGAGATGAACTAAGTGTACTTAGTGCAATTGTTAAATGTATTCTGACTGTGCATTTGCCTATGAATGAAAGTTTGAATTCTCAACACGAAGGTTGAGTGCCGGATAAAGGTCCGATGATATGGGAATAAATGGGTTTATGAAAATGTGAGTGATGCATTCCATTTCATGAATGCATGTAATATAATGGTTGTTGTGATCAGAGTAGCCACCGATCAGAGCTTAAAGCTCAAAGAGTAAAAATGAGCTTCGAACTCAAAAATGAATCAGAGCCTCAGGCTCACCGTTTAATGAGCCCTATATGGGACAGTTATTAATGAGCCCTACACGGGACAGTTTAGGCACTCGGTCACAACAAAATAGCAAATAAAAAGTGAGTCTCATGTGCACTGCATATGCATAAAATAAGTGATTAAATTGTATTGCATGAGAAGTGTAAAATGTGTAATGTTGTGATATGTGTTAAGTGATTGGGTGAGCCATCGATGATGGTCGTTCACTGAGTTCGCAAAACTCACCCAAAATTTGTAATTATTTTTCAGGCTTTGAAGAGTACTCCGTTAGACAAACAGGAGTATGCCTACTGCATGCAAGTAAAAGATAGAGGTCGGGATCAGTTGTGTTTGCATTCAGTATTTTATTATTTGTGTAAATTTATATTCCGCAATTTCTGAAAAGTAGTGTTTTGTAATTATAGTGGGGCCCAATTGGCTATTGACATTTGATTGATTGTAATGTATTGATGTATTGATTGAAGATGTTTATGAATGAAAGTAGGCCCTAAATTGATTACTGATCTCCGCATATTATGTTTGTGATTGTGCTTTAAAAAAACATTTTGTACTGAGTTTGGTCTAATTGAGTGCTCTAGCACGCCACCTTCGCGGGCACGGACTCGGATATCACCATCGATATCGGGTTCGGGTCTTGCGAGAGTGGGGTTTTACATATGTGGTATTAGAGCCCAGAAGTGCTATCTTATATAGGCATATTCTGAGATATGGATTAAGTTACATGCATTGAAGTCATGTTATAGTAGACAGTGGCAACTGATCCCTAATCTGAGTCGCATGAGTATGAGTCACACACATGAGCACGTGTTAAGTGTTTAAGATGAAATAAATAGTAAGAAAAGTGATGCTATGTTATAATGTGAGCAATTGGAGGATGTGGACATATGGAAATGAGAAACTGTATATGATTAGCGATGTCAAACAATTATTTAATACAATTGAATTGGTGAATTTATTATGGAATGTGATGCTAATATTGTATTAAGAGAGTAGATCCTCGAATGTAAACTTATTGTGAATGCAGTATTGCGGATTGTTTAAGGAAAATAAGGATACAAGTGGAAATAATGCAACTAAAGTGTATAAGCCCGGTCAAAAGAAATAAAATTTTCTATGACCTTGAAAGGTTAGACTTGGATTTGAAATGAATGTCGGATAAATGTGATAAAAGTTCTGATTAAGCGAAATAATATATATGTGATATTGAGATCAAAATTTCTTGCTGATTGTGCTTCTATAATTCTGAATGGATTGGGGATATATATATATATATATATATATATGGAAGATCAAATGAAGGACAATAAGAAAATGGGATAGTAATGGGGAAAAAAAGGGAATAAATAGTTATAAATGACCTTACAAGAGATGAATTATGTGTAGTATGGAGAAAGTTAGAAATGCGCATAAGTTGGGATTTTATGTATGAACGCGATTAAGGAAAAGGATGAAGAATCAATGAGAGGAGTTAATGTATTCTAAATGATAGCTCAAGTACTATGAAATGATGTAGCAATAAAAGAGGCAAATTCTGCAAATTGGGGTAGAATTAATGTTAGTGTGTTAATATGAGGAAGAAAGTGTAGGACACAAAAGTGGCCTAACAAAAATAAGTTATGTCACGATCGTGTTGAGACATCCCAAATTGTAGGCAGGAAAAAAAAGATACAAGTGTTGTCTGGAATCAATTGGAATTTAAGTATCATTAGTAAATGTTAATAATTGGTTACTTGATGGTGACATATGCCAAGGTATAGGAGTAAATGAAATTGTTTATTGCCTTATTGAGCCTTATTATAAGGATGTCCTGATCATATAAGTTATGATACAAATGGATTTTATTAAGATAGTATAAATGTTGAAATTGATTTTCTTGAGGTGCTAGAAATGATTGATAAGTAATCATGGGAAATAATTGAGTGATAAGGATTTTAGAAACAATATCGAGGATAGTACCAAGAAATCACTGCGACAGGGTCAGTAAATCGGTTGATTCAATTTAAGAATGAACAATGATGAAACAAATCATAAATGAATAAATAATGAGTCAAAAGTGAATATTGGAGTTACATCTCTAGTGAAGACTCAAGCATAAGAGTTAGAAAATGCTACTAAGAGAATATGCATTTTGTTGAGGTAAAGTACTCAACTATGTAAGTGGATTTTTGAATTCGAGGGAATACACTCGCTAATGTGAGGTGATTTTAGATCAACTTTATAATCTGTGTAAGTATGTTTGGGGAACACAAATTTGATATGATGGATATGTCCCAACACAGGAAGTTATGGTTGCAAATAAATTGAAATGTGTGGAGAAACTGGTATAAACGAACAGACATTAGAATTATTATGTTTGTAATTGTGCTTTAAAAAAACATTTTGTACTAAGTTTGGTCTAATTGAGTTTCTCTAGCACGCCACCTTCGCGGGCACAGACTCGGATATCACCATCGATATCGGGTTCGGGTCTTACGAGAGTGGGGTGTTACAATTATTTGGTTAAAGGAGGGCAATAAGAATACAAACTTATTTCATAATACTATTTAAATTAGGAGAAATATAAAGAAAGTAGTATCCCTATAAGCTCTTGATGGTAATACCATAAATGATCAACAACATCTAAAGGAGTTGAATTTCAATCATGATAATGCACTCTTGGTTCAGTTAAGAAAGTTCTCTACCTAATCATGTTAAGTACACTTTAGTTAATACCATACCTCGGGAGCTTAGGATTATGCTTATCAAGAAAATCACTACTGAAGAAATCAAGGAAGCAATCTTCAACATAAACCCAAATAAGGAACCTAATATAGATTATTTCAGTTCCAAGTTCTTTCAAAGCACCTGAATATTTCATGTAATATGGTAACTAATTTTGTTCTTGAAGTCTTCAATTTTGGGAAACTTCCAAAGGAACTTAATAAAACCTATATTTGCCTAGTTCCTAAAGTCCTTAGCCCAACTTCCATTCATATCTATAGACCCATTTCTTATTGTAATGTGACATATAAAACCATCTTAAAGATTTTAGCATCAAGTTTAAAATTGTTCTCAAAGGCATTATAAACTTTTGTCAAGGAGCTTACATTTAAAGCAGTAACATGGACGACAACATTTTGATTGCTCAAGAATTATTCAAGAGCTATGACAAAAGAAAACAAATAAGGGGTTGTGCCTTAAAGATTGATTTTAAGAAAGTTTGTTACATGGAGACACTAGGCTTCTCTGAAAAGTACACCAACTAGGTTATGTAATGTGTCACTATAACCTCATTCTCCAAATTAGTGAGTGGAAAACCCCATAACATTGTCCAAAGTTGCCAAAGGGCTTAAGCAAAGGAATCTCTTATTCTCCTATCTATTCCATTGCAGCACAGAAATCCTCTCCAGACCCATTAGTCTTAATATCTCCAAGGAAACAAGCTTTAATCCTAATAAGAGCAATTCGGAAACATATTTTTATTAAGCTATAATCCCAATAAGAGCAACTTTTTCCTATCAATAAGAGTGCATTTCTAGATTTGTTAGCTACAACCTTCAAACACGAACAACTTCCTTTAAATATCTGGGTGTTCTTATAATAACTAGGAAGCTATTATTTTTTGATTGCGCATCCCTTATTGACTCAAATCATAAGAGGTTGAATAGCTAGTGCAATTGGACCCTCTCGTATAAGGACAAGCTTTAATTAATTATCTTGGTATTGAAAAAATTTACACATCTATTAGAACTCTCACATAACAATCTCAAGGGAGATAATGAAGAATATTGAGAAGATGCTCAAGAAGTTCTTTTGGTCTAGATTGAGGATAAAACTAAAGCTCCCAATGTAAATTAACAAGAAATTTATTTTTCATAAAAAAGGGACTTAGTACTAATTTAATTAGAATCTTGAGTCAAGTTCTTCTACAGATTTGCATAGATAAGGAATCATTTTGGGTTCCATAGATACATATGCACTTTTTGAAGAAAGAAAGAATATGGTCAATTAAGCCTTTAAGGCTGAGCCGGGTCAAGTTCAATGTTATGAATATGGTATCAACACTAATACGAAATTGAGTTCTAGTATGGTACTGTATCGATACTCAATATTGACCGAGTATTGTATTGATTGAGTATTATTTTGGATAAATTTTAAATTTATAAAATAGTTCCTAGATTTTTAAAAAATTACAAA
Organism: Erythroxylum dillonii; assembly: GCA_032467995.1. NCBI lineage: Eukaryota > Viridiplantae > Streptophyta > Magnoliopsida > Malpighiales > Erythroxylaceae > Erythroxylum > Erythroxylum dillonii. The sequence goes on along the minus strand of JANKYE010000004.1, from coordinate 20,016,285 downwards.
ACAATCCACTAGTATATTGTACATTATACTTTATAATTTTACATCAACTCATCTCTAAAAAATCTTAATAATAACAATTTATTTATTTTTATTAACATTAATTTTCAAATGTTTATATGACCACTATGAAGTTGTTGCATTCATACAAATGTATAATAATTTGACAACTATGGTTTCAATGATTCTTTTAGTTTTTTACTGAACTATTTGTATTCAAATGTTTTATAAAATATGAATAACATCATTTAGTTATTATCTTACAATGATTCTATTAGCTTTTTTACTTAACTATTTGTATTCAAATGTTTTATAAAATATGAATGACATCATCATCTTAAATTTTAATTTAGATCAAGCAGTTAAAATTTTTTATATAAGTTATATATTAAAGTTAACAGCAACAATATTTTATATCTAAAAATAAAATAAAATATTAAAAATTAATGTTAAATTCAAAGTTGATAATTTCAAATCATACTACACATAAGTTAGTCGCTTAACAAATATACATATTCTAGTGCAATCTTTTTGTTGTTCTATAATAATGTAGTGAAATTTAAAAAATAATGCAATTATATAAGTTACCAATTTTTAAAAATTTAAAATTTACTCAACACCACAAAAAAAATCATTACACGTGATTATATAAAAATAGTATGAAACAAAATTATCTTACTAACGGTCTTTATTTTTAAAATATATTTAATTAATGATAACTTTATTATACATTATTTTGTGTTATTAAATTAATGTAATAAATATATGAATTTTGCTCAAAGTTTTGATTTTTTGCCCAAAAAAAAAGCTCCTATATTTTTCAAAACCTACGGTACCGCCGGTATCATTCAAAATCACCGGTACCAACTAGTACGGACAATCAGTACCCAAGAGGATTGTCTTTTGCCAACCTAAGTAGACATGATAAAAATGCCAAAACACGTCAGTTCTTCAAGAATGAGTAGTATAGCATTGTAGTTCCAATAATTCTCTGCGAGTGAGGTCAAAAACTGCGGGACCAAAACGGTTTTATGATCTCAGCAATGAGAACATTTCAAATTACTTGAAATATTCAGGCTTTAATACGCCAATATATGGCAAATTTCTGTACAGTTCAGCATAGTCCATTCCATAACCCACGATGAAATAATCAGGACACTGCAAGAAAGAAATATGGAGATAAAAAGGATCATCCTCACTTTTTTTGCAAGCAAATACAAGTAAAATTTATGTTAAGACCACTAATGACTGATAAAATTAGAGATGCCAATCCTAAATAAAGATCTAAATCACATGCCAATAGCAGCAACCAAATATATTACTTTCTAACATCTGTCTGAGATTCAGAACAAATTTCAACCAAGATTAACTGGAAGTTGACTGTTTTAAACGACGGCAATGAATGATGTGTAAATGCCAGCCTTTAAACAAAAAGCACCAACATCCATGAAAACAAACACGAGCTTTTAACCACTCCTATGCAGCAATATGACCAATAAACTCACGGGTTAGCTTTATGGCAGTGATTAATTGTTACTAATAACATCCATGAGGGTCTCCAAGTTACAAGGATCCAGATGTCTCTTAACATTGCATGTGAAAACAGTTCATCAACACTAAAAAGACTACCTGTAGAATTCATCAATTAAAGATGCACTTTAAGGGGTTTCCAAACACAAATTAGCATAGTAGATCATAATTTCTCCCGTCAATGCAACTAAAAAGGCAATAGAAACATAAACACGCAAAGAAGAAACAACACCTCAAACCCTCGGTAGTACTTCCCAATACCAGCTAGCTCAAGTTGAACCTTCCTTCTTGATGGTTTATCAAGGAGAGTGCACACTGATATGGAGGAAGCTCCCTTAGATTCCAAGTGTGCAATGAGAGAAGACATAGTGTTCCCTGTGTCTATAATATCCTCAACCTGAGATAACCATTTAATGTATTGTATTACACCAAAACAATAAAAGTCGGAACACAACAGGAAACTACCAAAACACAAGAAATGAACGCACAGAAAAGGGAAAGTAGATATTATATTTCTCATTTAAATTAGGATGAGAAGAAAAACAAAATTAAATAACTTCAAATTCTATCTAATCACGGACAGATGTCTCATCCTTGTAATTTTTATGCAATAGTTAGATTTGTTATCTTCCTTTGATTAGGGAGCTGTACAACCAGGAATATAAAGTCCAATCTACCTTATAGAGAAGGGAAACTTTGCCGCCATTTTTCTTGGAGGATTAATTCATCTCAGCAGGAAAATTATGAAAAGTTGAACTGGAACTGTTGGGTTTATATGATAGGTATAATTTTGAGTTAGCCAAGATAGTTTTTCTGATAGATTTGATAATGTTACAAACCGTCTCTACTTTGGATATAACTGCAGGAAAAAAAAAAAAAAAGAAGTTTCCATTGTTCCTCAAGATAAGTTATTTACACCAGACTTATTTATGCCTCAAATTGTTCTCAGAACAAAGACATTTAGAAAGAGGATATTAGAAAATTGGTATTCTTTTTCTGACCTTGGCAACCTGTTCGTCTTTTTCTTAACAACGAGTTAACCTATAAAGCAATTTATTAAATTAGAAAGATTCCATCTGTTCTCTGTTTGTGTATGTGAGTATGTTTGTGCATAGATATCTGTCTCTCCATCTATCTATCAGTGCTAACCAAATATAAAGTGAAAAGGCACAGATATATGATTATTAGTATGTTTACATAGTGATACCAGAAGAATATGTCTGCCATGGATATCTAGTTTTGTGTCCAGTGAAATGCGGGGTGCCTCATTAGACTGGGTGGATGAGCCATAGGATTCAGCACGAATGAGATCAACAAAGATAGGCAAACGAATTTTCCTAACCAAGTCAGCAAGGAACAAGAATGCACCAGTGGCCACACCCACTAAAACAAGAGGTGGAGACACAGAATTGAAGTCGCTGGTGATCTCGGAGGCTAGCTCAGTGATTCGATCAGAGATCTGGGACTCCGTCCATAGGACTTTCTCGATGTGAGAGTCCAAAGACATAGTTAGCTACACAACTGCCAATCACAAATTGAGTTTGGTTAGTTGTCATGAAAATAAAGCACATGAAGGAAAAGACTAACATATTAAAAGAGAAACCAGATACAAATAATTTAAGTAACTGCAGCTAAGTATAGCAGAACAATAAATTCCTTCTAGTGTAAGACTAGTCATGAACTTTAAATTTTCAACTTAGAATTTGTTTAAAGTGCTTCGGCGTGCAGCCCAACCATATGGTCAAATTATTTAGCGAATTCTACAAGTCAGATCATTTTGTTAAGTCTGCCAACGGTGCAATTTTATACTATATAGCATAACCATTTGCACAATCTGAGTGGCTTGGGCAGAATCTGTTGGGTCAACCAATCCATCCACACAAATGGCAGTCTAGGTTTAAAAATTATAGGTAACCAGCAAAAATTCTAGCAACCGCGGGCTTCCAGATTTTAATTCCTTGATCAGAAAAAACATGCAAATCAGAAAAAGCAACGATTCAGCTACAGAAATTTCTCGTACAGACGATTTAATGCTTCCCCAAAACATGATAAGAGGAGGTACTCGAACATAAGAAGCTAGCAAGTATAATCAAGACAAAAGCAACAAAAGACAGCAGCCCAAACACAAGCTAGGTTAGTTTATAAAGGATAGTAGCATGCAAAATTATTACCGGACGATCGGCCTCGGAGTTCAGTTGTGACTTTCGTTGTATTTCTCAAAGAAGAAGAATAAAAGAGACAAATATCCTGTTCTTGTGTTTCTCATGTTCAGCCTTTTTTTTATTCTTTAACCTAATTCTTATTACCTCGTTTGGTTGACAGATTGTTTATTAGAAAAATAATTTTTTTTTAAATTTAAATTATTATATCTAATTTTTTCTGAGTGGTTAAGAAAGTAAAAATTTTTCTAATTTAAGTAAAGTAGTAGCATTTTTTCTAGATCCTAAATCCCAACACTCCATCTTTAGGAATTTAATCTAAAAATAATACTTGGTTACTGGTCAATTTAACCCTTCCTTCTATTTTTACTCTACGACTTTAAAATATATAAATTTCAAATGAATTTTGATTTAATAATTAAAGTATATTAAAATAAATTTTAGTTTATAAATAATAATTTTAAATTATTTATTTTGAAAAATAAAATATTTTATTAATAAATATTTAAAAAAAATATTT
>JANKYE010000004.1:19861619-19874766 GCA_032467995.1 Erythroxylum dillonii | reverse complement strand
TTGCAATCACCAGACCCATTGAAGCACCAACCGTGATAAACACACTGCAATCTCCCCCATTGATCGATTCTTCCTTCAGACAACGAAGCCAACCTATGAGGACAAGCATCATCGAGGACTTTCCATGTTTTCTCATTCCTATCCCACCAAACCACGACATCAAGACCCATCACTTTCTTTGTATGTGGCACTCTTTTGTCCAAATCACAGACTGGCATAACCGGGTACCAATGTGAAAACTAGTCAAATTTCTCTGCTTTAGTGTTGTCTTCAACCTCTGGCTCAGGTGGGTCTATAGACTCCATTGAGACAGAGAAAGGCGATGGTGATATTGCAATAAAGAATTTGAAAAGTTTCGATGTGTTCCCTTGAATCTTTAAGAAACTTGAACTTGGTCTTGAATCATGCGAGAAAGCGACGAACTTTGGTTTGGTATGTTGGGTTTTGAATATCCAGGTTCAGACTTTTACAGATGAAATAGAGGTATTAAACTACCGGTCAGATTCAAGAACAAAAACAGTGCAAAAATGGTGAAACTAGAAGAGAAGGACAAAACTTGTTGGGAGATAACATTTTTAACTTACCCAGAAGAGAGGGGCAGACGATCGTGATCGAAGGTTGGGGTAGAGAAGAGAATCACTTGAAGATTGGGAGATGGACAACCCTCTTTCACGGTAGAGATGGATAAATTTGTCCTCAAGTTGTGAAATCGATTCCCGACGTGCTCGGAATACATAAAGATAAGGGAGGGCCTGCTTTAGTTATTCCGTGAATTAACAGAATAGTTAAACCGAAAGATTGTCTATTCTGTTACTTGTTTTTAACCAAACAAAGTAATAAGTTATTATTAGGAATTAAGGAGGAATGGAATAGGCATTCCCCTCAACCAAACAACCCATTAGTGAACTGCTTGTGGGATGTTGAGAGGTTGGATGTGGAAATTGTCTATTTCCAAGGAGCGGAACTGGCATGGCTTAAATGGGAGGAGAATTGCCACCCCTACCTGACATAGGAATAGCTTATGATCTAGTTGCTTTGGAGGTTATAGCCCAAACATAAGGGAAGTCTACATCAGCAATCTCAGGGAGATTTGAGTATTTCTTTTATGTTTTTCTTTAAACCAGAATTGTCTTAGGGAGACTCGACTATTTCTTTTATTTTTTCTTCTAAACCAGGCCTGTCTCAGGCATATGAACAGATACATCCATTCCCTCACTTATGTTTTTGTGGCCATTATTCTCCTAATGAGAGCTGTATCTGTCAATCCAAGTGGAATTTGTAACAACTGATCTTTCTTAGATGGTAGAAGCATTATTGAGTCAGATGATAAATGGCTAGAAACAGCAGAGCTTTGTCCCTTTTCCATTACTTTGGAGTTCCCTATAGCTCATAAGAGGCCAACACATAACCAGAAACTAAAATCTCCATGCTTTCTTGTTTTTTCCAATTGAGTAGAGTAGTGTCTGACTTGCCTAATACTTAGTAAGGCACAATAGTTTGATGGAGATAGAAGTATGAACTCTGTGCTCTCTTCTCTCATCTGGTATAGTTAGTATTTTCTTTTACTAAATTTGAAATAAATCAAAGGACAAGAAGCCTACATGTAGCTGCAATATCGCCTGCAATTGGCATGAGTAAGAGAAATTACCAATAAGATGCTAGAATATATTTTTTATAACAAACAGAACAACAACCTTCACTATAATACATTGTCTCCCTACTTGAAATTGAAAGGAAATTTTAAATCCAAGTCTCTTGCATTGAAAATCATTGGCTATCAATATAGTATAAATGACCATAACATGCATAAGATCAGCCACCAAAAATTGAAAAAGAAAAGAAAATACAAATTAAAGAAAAGAATTGGATTTCAATTCTACGTGGAAAGGAAAATAATTGTTTTTTGTTTAGTGAACTAATTCTTGACATCTCTGTTTGCTTTATTGATAATACATTTTAAAGCCTGTTTCTAGGATGATGCATCTGAATTTTGGAGCATCATAAATCTTTAATGCAGGTCATTTCTTTATTTTTACGATCAAAGCTCAGAAGGGTTAATACTGGCAATGAAAAGTCAGAGGAAACTAATTTAGAAGACCAAAATGGTTAGCCAAGATCTTCCTCTTTGTGCAATCGATTAGAGTAGATGACTTCGATTTTTGTAAGGCTTCTTTTGTTTCGAAGAATTGTCTTTTCTGAAAATGCGAAATTCACTCATTCCTCTTAGTAGCAATTTAGCAATAAATATGTTACCAAGTATATTTAATTAAATCACTTGATTTGCCAGTTTCCTTGTTGGAATATGAATTAGATCAATCCCATGATACCAAGTATATGGATTCACACAGAGGATCTAATTACTAGATTGACTAACATTTGTTTATATGTTATTAAAGATCATAATGAAATTTCCAGATTAATAATTATGCTAAAATATTGTTGAAGTAATGTAAAATGTGCAAAAAATCTCAAGTTTGTTGCCAAAACTCACACAATCACCATGTTTTTATCTTTGCTCAGAAGGAGAAATTGATTATGTGAGAGTGTTGAATCGAGCCCTCCCAAGTGATATTCGAATTATAGGCTGGTGTCCTGTTCCAAATGATTTCAGTGCAAGGTTCTTCTAAGTAGCTTAATAATGTGTCTCCTTCAAGTTATGTTGGAAATTGATGTTGCTAATATTTGTTCCTTTCTGTCTGTTAATGCAGGTTCAGTTGTTTGCAAAGGGAGTATAAATATTTATTTTGGAGTGACTCCTTGAATATTTTGGTGTGCAGTTATTTCCCACAGATATTTAAATGGTTTGAAGATACTTGCATAGTGCTGATACATTCAGTATTTCTTGTTTCATTTGTCATTCATCAGGATATGGAGATAGCAGGTCAGAAATTTATTGGGGAACATGACTTCAGAAATTTCTGTAAGATGGATGTGGCAAATGTTCATAATTATAAGCGAAGCATATCCTTATTTGAAATCCATCCATGTGATCAGAGGTTAAAACTCAAATTTTCTTGCTTTGTGTGCAAAAGTCTGTTCTCTTGCCTCTTTGTTTATAAAAGTATATTCTCTTCATGCTTGTCTCCATGTTGTCATTGGCTGCAATAAAGCATGTCTTGTAGTAACTACTTGTTCATAAAACATTGCCCTGCTTCGTAAGTTAATAGCAATTTTAAATCTATGGTGGATTCCCGATGGCTTCCTGTAGATCTTGAATTGTTTTACGTCATCTTGATGTGGAATACAAGAGGTGAAGAAAAACGAAAATGAATAGGAATGTGCACAACATGCATTATCTCTTACACCCTTATGAGTCTCCATACGGAGACTCCACTGATATTGAACATTTCCGATGGAGCACTACAAAATTAAAAGTTAAGTTTGGTAGCAAGTAATAAGTTGTGTAGTAGTATTGCAGTACTTCATTAGTTTTTTTATTTGATTGGTCATTAGCTTTATAATTTATGGAGCTTACTCAAGTTTAAATCATTTCCACACTTGCATAATCCCCCTTGCATTTTACACTACATTTTTCAATTCCATACCCATTCCATTACAACCTACCATGTATCTTTCAAGTGTGAATCCAAGAGAATTTTGTAGTTATCCTACATGATTCACTTTATTTTGTTGTTTTTAGATTGCAAGAGTTATTGCCATGATTTTAGATTGCAAGAGTTATTGCCATATCTATTCAACACAAATTTTCCTGTCTTTGAATGTCTGGTTCAATTATTGCAACTTGAGCATAAATTTTTCACAGAATTGGAGACAGCCAACTTTATGCAATAAAAATTAAGGGCAGAGCTTTCGTTTGGCATCAAGTCCGGTGCATGGTTGCAGTGCTATTTATGATAGGCCAAGGTCTTGAATCTCCTGATGTGCGTACCAGAGGGTCTTGAAAGTGTGTTGATATATTATGTTTTCAATTTTCAGTTTTGTACGATAAAGACTTCTGCACAGACAACTATTCTTTGTTCCCTCTACATTTTAATTTGGCTGGGATACTTTCTTGCTCTTAATGGTTGATTTCCTGAATATGAGCTTGGGTGAATGGTCAGAGAGAATTTTACTGTAGGTGATGCAAGAAGTACACGCATGCTCTTAGATGAACTTCCACTTTAACTTTAAATGCATGAAATAAGTCAGAGGATTGGGTTAATATGTATTCGACATTCTATAGCTTTGCTTTCAATATCCATAGAATTTCTATTGGAAATGACGGCTTTTTGATTCTGGCCATCTGATGTTACAATTGCAGGACAATTTTCTCTGCATGTTGGTAACATTATTAAACAAGGAGAGTCCATTAGTTTGAATTTTTTATCTTGATTTTCCCCACTGATTAGCCAAATGGCTCTATTCATTTCTGCTGTAACATTGAAGGACTATTGTTGGTTTAACTATGTGAATCAGCTATTAATGTTCTTCCGTGTCCTATAATGCACCAATTTAGTATTCACCCTATGGTGCACTTTGTAGTATGTGGAATAGTTAACATTTTCTCAAATGCTAGGTGATAGATGCACTATTAGATATTCGTCAAACACCAAGGAAACCCCAGTACCACATGGCTCCAGATATTCCATTGGTTCTTCAGTCGTGTGAATTTGAAGGCCTGAAGTTTAAATGTTCATTAGGTACTTGAAATGCATTCATCCATATGGCTCCTTTTCTCTTATCTTTTTCCCTTTTTTGCGCGGTTGTCTTTGGTCTATTTTGAATACATGAAATACTATTACGGGGAGAACTGAACTTCAATTATTCATTTTATAGTTTTATCTTCAGTTTTATGAAGAGGGAGGATGCAAGTTAACATGCATCTGCATTCAATTTTACTTTCATTTTCCAAGGAGACTCTTTATACCAAAATGCGTTAGGCCTCATCATCAGCCAGCTCTATGTTCTTGGAAATTGGTTCTGGTATTGGCACACAAATAGGTTTCGCTATTTTGTACAACATAGATTGCTAAAATTTATCGTAACTGCCATCAAGCAAACCTTTCATAATGAAATTACTTCATTTGCTCTGGGGAGTTCCATACAGCAATATCAGTTTCAAATATGTAACATCCTTAACATTTCATTGCCCATTTACCTTAATGATTACCAGAACCAGTAGTCAAATTCAATTACATTTTTTGGATGGATTTTATAACTTATGTTGCTGAATTTTGCTCAGATACTTTGCAAGCTGTACGTGTTCACTTGGATAATGAATGCCGAATGTACCTGCTTCAAGCTGCTATCTTCCATGAGGCTTTTCTTAGCTGTTTGCATCTACCAAATTGTACAGAAAGTTATTCCCTTGATTTCTTAAAACCACCACATATTTCCATTTTCTTTTGTTAATCCTCCTTTTCTTTGGCTTTTCAGGTGCAAGCACGTCAAGCAAACTAATGAAAAAGACTTCTTCTCATGTTCCACTATTGTCAAGGCAAACTGAACGTAAGTCCTTCATGTCTTTTTACATGTTGTACAATATCAATGAATGGAGTTTTAGTTGATTTATTGTAACAGGTTCAAAGCACGATTAGTTAGACTATTGAAATTTGTGCCATACTTGATGTTAGAAAACTTAGATTAATATGTGTTGAGCTACTTGAATTAATGCTCAATAAAAATTGCTCAGCTGGAATTTAATTTATTAGTTGTAAAGATGACGTCTAGTGGGTTTTGTTCTCTCTTCAGTGCTTGTATCATCCTCACTTTGTTACTGCTTAAACTTGTTCCAGCTTCATACGAAGAGCGATGTAGTAAACTGGTAAACATGAAGTCAAGATCAAGATCAACTAGTAGTAGTAGCCTTCAGCTTACCACATTCAGGCGATAGCCCTTGCTGTTACATTTTGTGAACTGGAAAGCAGGAGATCAAGGTCAAGGTCAGCGTAGCCTGGCACTACGGATTGAAGATTTCAACTCGCCATATTCAGACTAAGGACCATTGCTGTCTGCTACACTAAACTATCGATAACAGTGTTTTGTACTTACACTGATTGGAATGTATCTTTTTCGGTTGATTGGACACATATATATCTTACATAACAGCTGGAGGGAAAATGCGACAGATAAGTGGTTTTTGATTATTTGTTGCCTAATTCCTACATATGCATTTGATCAATCCCAAGTTTAAGGGTTCAGGCTCACAAATAACTGATTGGACAGCAAATTGTTAAGTATATGCATGTTTGAGAGACACAGCGATGTGTTTGGCCCAATTTGTTCTTCCAAACAATAACAGATGTTCCTGTGAGTGGAAGTCGAATCATTATCACTTCCTCGTGATAATGACAATATCAATCAGCTTTGTATGTTTTTTATTTTATATCATTAATACTACTTATTCAACAAATTGGATTGATTGATACGGATTGATTCAGTTCGCCAGGTTGTCTCTTGCCTGCCCATGGATTCAGCAGCAGTTTGAAAGGTTGACCTATTCGGGAATCTCCGGATCTACGCTTATTTTCAACTCCCCGAAGCATTTCGTCGCTTACTACGCCCTTCCTCGTCTCTGGGTGCCTAGGTATCCACCGTAAGCCTTAGAAAATAAATAGGCACTCAAAACAAGTACATGTTCGAGCATGGTCAAACAAGTAAAACGGATAAGCGGAAAAAAGAAAAGAAGATGGAGGCAACAATGGATTGATGAGAAGAATAGATCCAAAGGCAAATGGACTTGCTCTCTCCGTCTTGCACCTTACTACTCGTCCCATATCTTCCAAATGGATCAGCCTCTCTAGGTTTTTTTTTTTTTCGCTACAAAGGAAGTAAAACAAATAACAAAACCCCTAACTAACGCAGGGCTTTACGGTATTGGACGTCATGTTGGTCCTGATGTAGTAAGTCCACAATCGTCATCGGAGGATCGTTAAGCAGATGAAGGCCTGGATTGGACATCTTTGCAATAGAGGCTAGACGATTGGCACATTGGTTTCCTTCACTTCTCACATGTTGCAGTTGCACCTCCCACGGTCAGTGTAATAGGCCACAGATACCTGTCATCAAAAAGTTATCGTCAGGAAATACCATATTGGAGGAGGAGAGAATGTTTATAACCTCGAGAGAGTCCACTTCCACTATCACTCGATGATACCCCATTGTCCATGCAAGGTATAGGCTTGAGTGGACTCCCCATAATTCTGCTGTAATAGGAGAACTTATGCCAATGTGGTGTAGAAACTCGCCACACCAGCTCCTTTGACAATCCCTGATTAATCCACCCGCAGTGGCTAGATTCGAGCGGTGCTTGACTACACCATCCGAATTAATTTTGACCCAGGAGTCAAGCGGTTTCGTCCATCCAACTAATGTGCCTTGAGGGAGTCCTGGATTCTGTAGGATGCAACGTTTCGCTGAACATACTCTACCTATCCAAGCCACATACTCCAGAACAGGTCGAGACTTGTCTTCCGGCCAGGTAAAATTAGCTTCGAACAAGCTCCGATTCCTCCACTACCAAAGGAACCAATAGGCGACCCTATATATAGTAACCCAATCCCCTTGAGTCCCTTAAGTAAGGGTGCTGAGATTTTGTGCTACCCATCGGACTAGATCTCGTTGGAAAAATTTTAGATCCACAACTTCTGGGGTGAGTTGACGCCAAAAAGCTTTAGCTCGTAGGACAATCACGGATAGCGTGCAAATTAGTTTCTTCTTGGCCACAAACTTGACAAATGCAGTCCGTAGTGAGTCGACAGGCCACTCTCTGCTAGTTTGTCAGCAGTTTCCCTTTAGTCAAGAGCCACAAAAAGGCTCTAATTTGTTGTAGCCCCGCCCATTTTCATATTAAAGCCCTCATGCGATGATGATCCTCCGTGTTGAAGCCTTCAATCAGCTCGTAAGCAGACGCGACGGTAAATCGCCTATGATTGGTAAGGCCCCAGGTCATGCTATACTCCTCTATGCTCTTTACACCAGGCTGTATTTCTGCAAGGTCCATACAAACCAAGGAAGGGAGATAGTGTTGAAAGAGGTTCCATCGCCACTGCCCGACGTTAGTCGTAAAGTTTGCCACTGTGGCTTGCAAAATGTGAGCAGGCGGGGTGGAGCTGGCCACTAAACATAGTGGGCCCCATTTATGTACCCAGTTATCCAGCCAGAAGTGGGTACGTTTTCCATTTCCCATCTGCCATTTGATGCCCTGACGAACATACTGCTAGGTGGCAGAAATGCCTCGCCAAGTGCCTAAAGCCCGGTGTCTATCGAGGGAAGAGGGATTAGTATTAGGGCTGACTCGGTACTTAGCCCGGAGGAGATGGACCCAAAGGGCAGAGGAGTGAGTGATCAATGCCCAATCGAGCTTGGAAAGTAAGGCATCATTGGAAGCTTGAATACGTTTAAGACCTAGCCCCTAGTTAGATTTAGGCTTACACACAACTTCCCAATTAACCAGGTGCATTTTCCTCGAGGACTCCGTGGATCCCCAAATAAAGTCACGCATGAGCCTCTCCAAATCATCACATAGGCATCTCGGGAGTTGCACAGTTTGCATCGTATATATGGGTTGGGCTGAGATCACAAACTGGGTGAGCATAAGCCGGCCTGCTAGGGACAACACTTTGGTTTGCCACCCTGTCAATTTCTGTTGGGCGTTCTCAATGATATACTGATAGGTATGATGTGATATACGCTCGTGAATCAAAGGAACCCCAAGGTATTTGCCCAATTGTGGGTACGTTGGATACTTAAGGACTGACTAAGGCATCGGGCTGTGGTTGGAGGAACATTCTTGGGGAAATAGTTTCGGGTTTTAGCAGTGTTCACTTTCTGATTGGAAGCCTGACAGAATATCTCCAAAGTTTTAACGATAACTTGGGTTTGAGAATCCTCGTCTTTCGCAAATAAAACGAGGTCATCAACAAAGAAAAATTGGGAGATGGGTGGCCCTGTAAGGCTCAGTTTGATCGGTTTCCAATTCCCTAGTCTCATCTCCTGGTGAATAAGCTGTCCGAGTAGCTCTAGACACAAGAAACATGTTCATTGAGTATGCTTCGATGTTTTAGCCATAAATTTTGCTCTAGTTATCCAAATGAGATGATTCTTAATTTGGATTAAACTAGGGAAATAGGATTACAAATTGTCTGATGAAATCAAGTTTTGATTCAATCTCTAAGAATATCAATTTTTGGATGGAAGTTGAGCACAGAATATTGTTTCAGTATAAGAACAGTGCAAAAATGTTTAGGGTATAACTTTTGAACTATTGAATCAAATTGAATGATTTTGATATCATTAGAAAATTGAGACAATGAGAAACATTTTTCTAGAAGGAAGTACTAGCAAATTCCTTGGATTATATGATCAGAAAAAGGTCTTGATTTTTGGAAGGAATTAGGCAATGACTTAAATGAATTTTGAGGTAGTGATAGATTATTTATGTTATTTTGTGGAATTAATTAGCATGTTAATGGGAGTTAATTAGCATGTTAATGTGAGTAAGATTATACGACATAAGTTAATTGAATTATAGTATTAAGGTGGTAAGATTGCATGAGAGGCAAAATTGGCAAGTCACTTAAGCTTTTAAGTTACAAGGCTTATTAGTAAGGGTAAAATGGACTTTGTTCATTCAATAAGGGTATAAAAGGGAAGAGAAAAAGGTGGTCTTTCATTTTGAAGAAGCAAAAACGTGAATGAGAAAGAGGAGAGGAGAGAGAAGCACGAAATAGAGAGAGAAGAAGAGAAAAGAAAGAAAATGCTAGGTTTTGATTTTTCTAAGCTTTCAAGAGGGATTTTGAAGTTTATTCAAGAAGGAAAAAGGTAGAAGAAGATGAGTGCTTCCTTATGAGCCAACAAACTCTTCATTTGGTGAAGATCTAAGGTAAGTTGGATTTTACTCTTTGGATTTTTGAAAGGGTTTTGGTTTATATAGCTTAAAAAATGTATGGGTTTAAGTTTTCTAAGATCAATTTTGGTGATTATATCTTATGGGTTTCTCAATTTGGAATCACTATTGATTTGGGAATTTTGCCTTTGTGAAGAAAATCAAGAGAGAGGCAAGAGGAGCAAGGGGAGTAGAGGCATTTTGAACAAGTATTAAGCAAGGAAATAAGTTGAGTTTCATGTTTATAATTGATTAATGAGCCATTGATGTTTTGTTCAAATCAAGAAAGAAAAATGATTTCAATTACTTCATTAAATGTTGCTTTTATTGCTTTTGATTGATTTGAGAAATTGCTACATGTTTGATGTATGAAATTTTGATGATGCATTGTGAATTGCTACATGAAAGGACTTTTCGAAAAATTGCATGTTTATGAAAAACAAGTTTCTGAAATTTTTCCATTTGGGCAATCTGTTTTCAAGTCATGAATTATATGTTATGTGGGTTTAGTTTGGTCCGTTCTGTATGTGAAGTGCATTTGTCTAAAGGCTTCTCCCGCTTGCCTGCTAGTAGCATGGAGCTCCTTCACGGGCTCCCTTAAGTTCACGGTTACGCAAAACCATTATGTGGGATTGCTACAATACATTTTGTTCATGACTACACAGGACCCTTAGGGGGAATGTGTAGTACGTTCTTTTACAGACTACCTAAACCATTTCTGATGTGCTTATGTGTTTATGAATTGTGAACAAGTTGAAAATTGCATTAATTGTCTTGTTGTGATTTTGATTTCATGACAAGAATTTTGAGAAATATGTGTTTATGATTTAATAAGAATTTTCTATGAGATTGAACTTTTGAACGGTTTTGCTTGTTATTTGTTATAAGCACGTTACCCACGAGCTTTCAAAGCTCACCCCCACTCTCATTCCCCAATTCAGGTGATGAGCAAGAGATCAAGTGAAAGTGAGTCAAGGCATTACTTTGAATTTGAATGTTTTGTTTTGTTTTGAAATAATTGATGTAAAACAAGGCTTTAGATGTATTTCGAGAATTATTGGGTTTTACATGCTTTGTATATTGGATTTTGATATTGATGATGTAACGTGGCTTAGAAATGCCATTGAAGTTTGTAAAACTCTTAATTTATGATGTTAATGACATATGAATTGTGTATGGATGATATGAGTTGAGTTGATGAACTTTGAATATGAATTGTTGTTATTTATATATAAGTGAATTATGGAAAAGAAAGATAGGATTTGTGGTGAATGATAAGATGTTATTGAATATGAGGAGTCATATGAATTGAGGTTGAGTGTTGGATGAATTCCAATTGGTAGTTGAATTGTATTGAATGATGTTGAAATAGAGGAAGTGAAGTCGGGATAAATTTCATGTTTTTCATGAGGGTAAAATGTGTGTTCTGAATTCTAAAGGAAATCTAGAACAATCTAGGTAGAATTGGTCAAATTGTAGATGATACTTTCCAACGATATAAAGTTTGTAATTTTTGGATATCGGAATGGAAAGATATGCTCATTACAAGTTGTGATGTTGCATAGGGTGTGTGTATGTGACAGCTATGATAAATGATAGGAAATTGTGGTTTTAATGAATCAAATGGATTGAGATTTGAGAGTTTTATGAGATAATTTTGGTGTTTGAGTTTTTATGAAGTGATTTGGCACTAGAAGAGTTGAATTTGAGCAGATTATGATTGAATATGATATTAGATTGGATGTAGGAAGCATTGGAGGGGTTTCGAAGGGGTTTAGGACCCCCATGTCCATTTAACGGACTTTAGGTCCGTTTAATGGACCTTTATAGGTCAAAAAGGACCCTCAGCTTTGCCCATGTCCGTTTAATGGACTTTAGGTCCGTTTAACGAACCTTCTCGGATGAAAAAGTGCTCTCAGGCCCAACAATATTCGTTAAATGGACATAGATGTTCGTTAAACAGACATTCACGGGACAACTTCATTAAATTGTGATTTTTGACCCTTTTAGAAGCGGAATCTCACTTTGTGGTCTTCATGCAATTCTTAGATCTGGAAGTCTTCCTTCCCACCGTCCAAGAACGAACTCAATCCGACATTTTTATCGAGATTTATGGCAATCGTGCCAAGACATGTTACTGCATGATTGAGGTATAAAAATGTCGGACTCTTTTGGTCATAACTTCCTCATCCGACCTCTAAATGAAGTGATTCTTAAAGCAATGGATTCCTAAGACATGTATATATCTCTCAGTGAAAATTGGTATCTTTTGGAGTTAATTTGAGAAATTTTGATGGAAAGAAAATGAAGAATCGGTTGGGAGAGCATGATTAGGGTATGAACACCCTTTAGCTTTTTAAGCATATCATGAGCTATAGAGCTCAGATTGAGATGATTCTTTCTTCAAAGCAAACTAGGGACTTGAAGCTACAATTTCTTTGAAGAAGTCAAAAGGAAATTCTAGTTTGCAGATTTCTAAATTCTATTCACAAATAGGAGAAATGAGTTCAAGTACTGTGACTGTTTTGTGTGGGCACGCCATTGAACATATTGTGAGGAAATTTTTGGGATGTTATGACAATGAAGATGAACTACTGATGGCTAATGAGGGTTTAATCTAATAACCCTTTAAGGTTTTATGCACGCTTACGTCTTATCATGATTTTACAAGAGGTTGGGCTTTGGAATCAAGCAGGGTCCAACATTTGTGGTATCAGAGCTAGAAGTTGGGCTTCGGAATCAAGCGGGATCCAACATACGTGGTATCAGAGCAAGAGGTTGGGCTCCGAATCAAGCAGGATCCAACAACTTACATAGTCACCGTCGTCACACATTGCATAATAACAGTGATTAAATGGTCTAGTACCCCAACGTCCTGCAAAGTATTTTGGATGAAATCCCAACGAAGACGATCATAAGCTTTTTTCAAGTCAACCTTAATAGCCAAAAACCCGAGCTTGCCCGTTTTTTGACGTATCTAATGGATTACCTCCTGGGCAATGCTAATATTATTAGTGCTCTGGCGTCCTGGAATAAAACTACACTGGTTCTCCTTAACGAGGTAATCCAGATGAAATTTCAGTCGATGCAATAGAACTTTTGAGATGATTTTATAAAGGATAGAGCATAGACTGATTGGTCGAAACTGTGAAATCGTCTGTAGGGAAGGGACTTTAGAAATCAAAACTAAGATGGTATGATTGAGATCCTTATCCCAATGTTCAAGACAGAAAATTTCCTAGATTGTTGGACCCCGTTTCCGAAGCCCAACGTCCTGAGACATAAGCCTTGTGCTGAAAGCCCTGAAGGGTCACTTGCTGT
>JANKYE010000004.1:19833558-19844261 GCA_032467995.1 Erythroxylum dillonii | reverse complement strand
TTAGTTGATGATATATCATATTATCAAACCAAAAACTACTTTTTATAATTTTTATAATTTAAAAAAAATAGAAAAAGCCAATTTTAGAAATAAAATAAAAACTGAAATAAACATTTTTTACTGGAAAAAAAAAGAAAATTAAAAATATAAATGTAAATAATCATTCGCTAAACAATGAAACTCAGCGCTACTAGCGAACTTGTAGCAATGGAATGGCCAACTTAGTGCTCGATTCGTTTCTCTCCAGAAGCAAATCCATTGCACAAGCAAAGCAGATTCAAGCTCACCTTATTACCACGGGCCAGTTCCAATTCCCTATCTGCCCTTCTCGTTCCAAGCTCCTCGAGCTCTGCGCTTTGTCTCTCGGCAACCTCTCCTTTGCCGTAGATGCCTTCCGCCAAATCCTCACCCCTTCTACTAACGATTGGAATGCCATTCTTCGCGGCCTCATCCAGAGCCCCGCTCCTGTCGACGCCTTTTCCTGGTACAAAACAATGCTCCGTACTTCCTGCAGGGGGGACGCGCTCACTTGCTCTTTCGTTCTGAAAGCATGCGCTAGAGTCTTGGCTCGTTTCGAGTCTTGTCAGCTTCATTCGCATGTTGTGCGTAAAGGGTTTATCGCTGATTCTTTGTTGGGTACTACATTGTTGGATGTTTATGCGAAAGTTGGCGATCTTGACAGTGCAGAAAAGGTGTTCGATGAAATGGTTATGAGAGACATTGCATCGTGGAATGCTTTGATTTCAGGTTTTGGTCAAGGAGATAGGCCTAATGAGGCCGTGGCTTTGTTTAAGAGGATGGAGTCTGACGGATTTATGCCCAATGAAATCACAGTTCTTGGCGCTCTCGCTGCATGTTCGCAACTGGGGGCTTTTAAGGAAGGTGAAAAGATTCATGGTTATATTAAGGATCAGAAGTTAGATACGAATGTGATTGTTTGTAATGCTGTTATTGACATGTATTCGAAATGTGGGCTTGTTGACAAGGCTTATTCGGTATTTGAGGGTATGAGTTGTATGAAGAATCGTGTTACTTGGAATACAATGATGATGGGTTACGCTATGCATGGTGATGGGCATAAAGCTCTTGAGCTCTTCCAGCAAATGGGTCATGCTGGGGTAACTCCTGATGCTGTATCATATATTGCAGTGCTAAGTTCTTGTAACCATGGAGGCTTAGTGGAAGAAGGGTATAGGTTATTTAATTCGATGGAAAGCTGTGGAGTGACACCCAATGTTAAGCACTATGGAGCTATGGTTGATTTGTTAGGTCGATCTGGGAGGCTTCAGGAGGCTTATGAAGTTATAAATTCAATGCCCTTGGTGCCAGACATGATACTTTGGCAGACTTTACTTGGTGCTTGCAAGACTTATCGCAATGTGGAAATGGCTGAATTAGTTTCGTGGAAACTAGTGGAAATGGGGTCTAAACATGATGGTGATTTCGTTTTGTTGTCCAATGTTTATGCAGCACACGAGAGGTGGACTGATGTGGGAAGAGTGAGGGAGAACATGATGAGTAGAAATGTTAAGAAGGTCCCCGGGGTTAGCTACATCGAAACCAAGGGTGTGGTACATAGCTTTTACAACGGTGATAAGAGTCATGAGAATTGGAGAGAGATTTACGGTCAGTTGGATGAGATTGGGTTCAGAATTAAGGAGCATGGATATGTTGCTGAAACCAGCTGTGTTCTACATGATATTGGGGATGAAGAGAAGGAGCACGCCTTGTGTCATCACAGCGAGAAGTTGGCTGTGGCATTTGGTTTGATTAGTACAGATGAGGGAACACCAATCCAAGTCATTAAGAACCTTAGAATATGTGGTGATTGCCATGCTGTAATTAAGCTTATATCGAAGATATACAATCGAGAAATTGTGGTGAGAGATCTGATGCGGTTTCATAGGTTTAAAGAAGGCTCTTGTTCTTGTGGTGATTATTGGTAACACTAAGTTGTTTAAATGACTCTTTGAAGAAGCGAAAAGATCTTCAATACAAACGACGAATCCTCATCAGCGAATTTTACGCTCTTTGGAGATGCAAGAACTCTTTTAAAGGACCGTGCATCAATTCTGTGAAGCTCATATTGATTCTTACGCCTATAAAGTTGCGGCATTTTTCAAATACACATAATCTACTGAAAGGTTTAGGCTACAACGGGCAAAAAGCTTGCTTGAAGGTTGGTTGGCTGACTTCACCACGTTATATAGTTGATGGCGAAATAAAGTCCTATACATATGGGACGAGCAAAATTGATTCGTTAACTTAATGATACTCTGTCGCTATGGTCTCAATTCCAAAATGCCTTCACCTCATCAATCATAGCTCATTTATAAGGTTTTGATAAGAAAAAAAGAAACATGAGGCGAACATATACAATGAAGTTTCACGTTTTGAGTAAATGTCAAGGCATCTCTTTCAAAGAAAAAAAAGTTTATACAAAGCCCATAATTTACATGGAAAGCTAAAGCAACCAATCCTGCGTGACTATTTTTCCCATACAAGAAATTAACATTTCTGAAATTGCATAATCAAATTTCCAAATACATCAATATAAGCATAAGAAATAAACAGAATGGTTCACAGTTTAAGCACACATGTTACATATTAGACAACCTAGAATCTCAACTATTACACATCACTGATATAATAGCACGACTAACATTACAATAAGCTATTGATCAAGAATGGGGATGAAAATCCATATAAACTGCTGCCGGAACCCAAGCTATCAAGCATCAAAAAGCAAACATGTAATCCGACTCCCCTAGAGTGGTATCAACTCAATCAAAGGAATATTGCTATGCGTAAGTGAACTTGAAATAACCAATACAGACAAATTAGCAGATTGCACTAGTCTTTTACCAGTCTCGCCTCATAGCCACCTTCAGCTCGCTTCACAAGGGTGTAAGGCGCGTGAGTCCCCAGGAGTTTATCCCATATGGAGAAAAATGGCTGGGAGTAATTGAACTTTGTGCCCTGAAGTTGATGATGGATGTCATGATAAGCCGTGTTGTTCTGAAAGCATAAATGAAAGATATTGCCAGGCAACCAAAGGCCACAGTGGTCATCAACTGTTTTAATCACGGCAAAGCAAAAGAAAATTACTCCTGTACGAGCAGTCATCCCAGAAATTAGGAATGAGATAGCACCTCCAACGGTATCAAGCAAAAGACCTTCAAGTGGATGATTGTAAAGAGCGCCAATTGCATAAGGGACAACCAATCTATGATGTTGAGAGTGGATATGTCGATACAAGAACTTGTTCTGATGCATATATCTATGTACAAAATACTGCCATGTGTCCATGACAAACATGGCAACAATAATTTGCACAATTTGGACACCCATAGAAGGTTGGACTGTGATTCCAGATGCATCTGCCGTAGAGGTCAACTGCAGAAAAATGGAGGAATGAATTTATTTCACAATTGGTAAAGAGTATCAAAAGAAGGAATCTATCCATAGTTCTCCACATTTCTGAAACAACACTGCAACATCCTTGGCTAAAATATCTCACAGAACTGGCATCCATTTGGCTGATGAAAGTTAATTTAATGTAAATTAATTGCTCAAGCTATACAAAACAAAGTTTTATCTACTTCAATTGTGTCTTAGCTTGCAAAACAGTTACTCAATTTATGGTTCCTATGAGCAAAAGAAGAAAAGATACAGGTAACCTACAGTGTTCACTTGATAGAATAGAAACTCGAAAGAAACAAATTCTACATGATGAGATATGGAGGTAGGGACTGAGCACGCAAGAAAGCTAGCCAAGATGAACATAAGAGAACCATGAAAAGTGTAAAAGAACCTAGTAAAAAGAATGAAGAACATGTTTCTTTTGCACTTAAAAAAAAGAAAAGATTAATAGGCAGGTGATAAGCATTTGAAGAATTAGGACTAGCTGATTATAGAAATTCCCACTTAGGCAGCTAAACCACAGAAACAACCAATAGATTTCCCAGCTACTAAGGCACCAGCTTAACAGATTGAAATAAGAGTAGTACCAAAGGTACCATATGATGTCATAATCAAAAATGGAAAATTGTCAAGGGGCAAAAATGACAAGAGAAATGTCACTATAATGAGGCATAATTTCCAAGAGTAGTAACTGTGAACTACCATAAGCTCCAGTTATTTTAAGGGAAAATTTGTCCTTCCATTATCAGAAAATCTGCTTAAGGTTTAAAAAATAGAGATTATTTTATGGAAGCAGAATTTTAAGACATAATAATATTCCTAATCTTCAGTTGCATCCAATCAGGTAAAGCTCAAGAAAGCAAAACCATGTCAGTTAAACAGTTCCATTAGAACTTATAAAGATAATAGCAGGGGATTCATTTCTAATAATATCACCAGCATCTGATGAAAAAAGGAATCATAGCATCTAGCTAAATGATAAGAATAAGGACGGGCAGAACGATAAGAATACACCGGAACATATCCCAAAAAAAGTATTTAACTTTGAAGGAAACAATAGAGTAATGTTTAGTATTCTTGGATTCTATTGCCAAGTAGAAAAGGTGCAAGCATCACAGATCTTGAGCTAGAACCACAAAATCCAGAAGATATTAATGCTACATATGCTTATTCCAATTTTATGTACAAAAAAAAAATTTCTAGGTGCTACAAAAGACAGTCAAATCATCAAAAATACTTATTCTTCATGCTCATGCATAAAACAAAAATGTCAAACAGTTACTTCTGATACTTTATGCATGCATGATTTCACAGGTTCCTAGAGAGTGAAATTGCTTTGAGGGTCTCGGATGCAACGCTAGAAATAAGATAAAATCGGTCATCACATGATCAACATAAAAGCATTGAAAGACGCTGTTCAAACTTTGAAAATCTTAACATGAAACTTAATATTAACACTACCCAGCACCCATTCCTCCTATCTCATCACTTTACCTCCATATCCCTCCAAATGCAAATAAAGAAGAAAATAAATGTGCCAGGAAATGAAGTCAAGGATATAATAGCTAACAGGTCAAAGACCAGTGGTACTTGTTTCCCAAGTGTATCTAAATAGTGGCATACTTCTCTGAAGCTTGCCAAATGATCAGCTGAAGGAAATGAGAACTTTCAAAAAATAATACATATCAATCATAATTGGCAAACATGACATCTTCCAGTCTAAATGATAAGAAGGCAACTCAGAAGTGAATTCCAGATATAGCTACTCTACAAAAATTAATATCACCATGACCTTGCATGAACACATATTCCAATAACGTATCTCTTAGATTCAGAGAAGAATTGACTTCTGGAGTTGGCTTCATATCAACTCCAAGTGACAAGAATGTAAGAAATATTTGATCCTTTTCTGCCGCTCAGAATCTAAAGGAAAAAGTATGCAGTCAGTCTTTTGCTATGCACACAAGGGAAATTCCAACCATTAGGTAGCTTCACCGTTTCTAGGACCTTCTAGAACTGAAAGTAACATGAATGAGATCATCAAAAGACCTTATTCTTTAAAGATCTGTGACATGATAGCCATCAAAGAGGATGCCAATGTGATACTTACCACTTGCATTGCTAAGAGGTCTCTGGATCACGAGATGTACGGCAGAAAAATAATAAGTTACCATCAAATTAAATAAATTCAAGTTGGTGACAGCCCTTGAGAATTTGTGCTAATTGATGAAACACATTTCAGAATTTCAGTAATGCAGAACAACAATGCTCTTTAGGGAACAGGCCAGTTAGTCACTAAGATCCATACGGAGGTCAACTAATTGATAAGTAATAAACAAGGTGATTTAGGAAAAATTCTATGCACCGACAATCATTCATCCATGAGAAGGGCAATCCACAGAAGCTCACATCCAGAACCCATGACAAGTACAACCCAAGCTGTGTGTCCAAAGTCATGCATTTAAACTAAATAAGCTTTTCTAAACCTAAACTTACTTTGCAATTAGCAATTACATTGGTATCACATGGTTCAACAAAAAAGATAATGCAATTAAGATCACTTCCATGCTGATTGATCATCACGCCAGCATTCTTTGCTTCCTGCATCCATTCTCAATACTTCTATCCTGTTGCTCTTAGTAATCACTAAAGGGAAATACTAATATGAAGCAAACAAAAACTAGTCGAATAGGACCAGTAACTGACCAAAAAGAGGCCATGAGCGACTATTGCCTGAACAAGCTGTTGAAGCAAAACACCTTTAACCACCTTGGACAGTGGAACCAAGTTCTTCTCTTCCTCTTCTTTTCTAGTATGTAACCGATAATTATCCAATGGCGGCAACAGCTGATAAAAGCCAGCATATAGCCAATAAACTACAATAGGGGCAAATGTGCCCATTGCCTCGTCGCTCACGTAGCCTTCCCAGAATACCATGATCGATCCAATTTACAACCCCACAAAAGGAAAGAAGAGAGCAATTATTCAGAGCTTCAATTACAGCTAAAAAATCTCCCAAATTGAGGAAGGCATAAAGTGTAGAGATCTCCTGCACTTTATTGGACCTGAACACGAACACAGACACAAAAAAGGAATTAGAAAAATTAAGCTTCATTTAAGTTTGATACGTAAATAGCCAATTAGCCTAAGTGAGGGGAAATTGCAGATTCTACGTAGTCTCCATCTAAAAAAGACATAAAATTTCCGTTTAAAAACACAAAACAAGGAAAACAAAATCCTACCCATGAACAACCCACCCAAGGAGTAACAATCAAAGAAATACAAAAAGGACAAGCTCAACGAAAACCAAATTGGCTTTGGAAACAAATACACTGAGTTGAATTGGAAAAGAAACCAATTATCAAAAAGTTAAAAGAAAAAGAACCCAGAAGAATCCCAGATTTTCAGATTTTATTGGCGCTTGACTACACATTACCCAGCAACAAACAGAAAGAGAAGTCATTCCTCAATTCCAAAGAAACAGGAAAGCAAACAAAGACGAAAAGCAAAGCATTGTGGCGACTTACAGAGGGATGAAGAGAACAAGATTAAGAGCTCACAGAAAATGGAAATGAAGAGATAGGTAGAGAGTGGCGAGCAAGATACTAAGAAGAAGATCCAAAACACCGAAGGACAAGAACGAAGCGCCTTTTGTTTTGGATCCAACGTTGTTTGGATTTGTTATTGTTGCTGGTTATTTTTTTGTTCTTCTCTTTTTCGCTTTCCTGTTCATTTTCTCTGGCTTTCGTTTTCTGTAAGGCTATATTTGTTTTCGTGGTTGTTAACGAATAAAATAAAATAAAATATTATTTCATCTTTTTTTAAGACGGGTGTTTATAATAAGATGAAATGAGAACTTCTCCTTTTATTTTAAATAACAAAAATAAGTTATTTCCAGCACGGAAAAATTTAGAAAGCAACATAAAATAATAAATAATATTATATTATAGACTTTTATTTTACACAATATTATATTATAAATTCTTTTATTTTTTAAAATAATAATTTTTTAATAATATATTAGTTATATCCTATTTTATTATATAGAATTAAAAACCTTACATTAACATACAAAGCCTTTTGCGAAATAAAAGTAAAGAAAGAGAGAGAGGGAAAAGGTGCTTACCATGCCTATTCCAACTTTATTTATTAATTTTAAAATCAAATCATTGATCTCTGTCCTTTTCCTTTTTTCTTATTTAAATAATAAGAAAACAAACATGACTTCTTATGGCATTTTTCCATTTTACTGATGGCTATCAATCACAATCTTTGTTTTAAAAATCAGATTGGATCGGTTAGTTTGATTCGTGACTGGTCAATTATCCGGTCCGATTCACTCTTAAAAATCAGTTTTTAATTGAACCAGTAAGAATCAGTCAAAACCGGTCAATTGATCGGTCAGACCGGTCCAACCACAGATTCAATAATTTTTTATGTTTTGGTATATTTTTGTATTTTTTAATATTATTAATATTATATATAATTAAATATAATTATGACATTATACCGGTTTAACCGGTGGTTGAATCGGTCAAATCGGTAACTAATAAAGTCTCCGGTTTAATGTCTGGTCCGAATTTCAAAACACTGACCAGAATCGTTACGCATTTCCTTTAATTGCTTTTACACTAATGTCTTACCTACGTGTACAAAGAGTCTAAAGGTTTACCTAATACTCATTTAAAGGATAGTAATTATAGGTTTCTCGGTTTCAAAAAAAATATAAATAATCAATAAGTAAGGATCACCATTTATTGTAAACTGTCAAAATGTTCTTGTACTTAGAATAAATTATATATTTAATGAATATTTAAATTAAGTGAAAAAATTATTAATAAATTCAAGCGTTTTTATTATTCATGCTAATATCAATAAAGGAAAAAATCTAAAAGAATATTCGGTTCACTTTAGGATTTAATAGGGATGTCAAATTTAGTCCGGCCTAACCCGATTTTGATAACGTAATAAACTTACAATTATCAAGTTAATGAACAATTAAAGAGAGATCTTAATTATAAAATTAATCATCTGAATGATTACTTTAAATTTAATTGAACAAGTTAGGAGAAGTTTTGTGAATCCGAGATTACAACTCTGTAAATATTAAATTCAAGTAAGTTTCCTTTATTAGATCTTGAGAGAAAATAATCAAAACTTTAGTATATTTTGGATCAAACATAAATTGAATCAACAAGAGAAAGGGAAACAAAATAAGAATATAATAGTTCCTAAGTCTTCATCTTTGATCAATAAATTTCATTGGTAGCTCAATTATTTTATTGTTTACTTGTTTCGTGTTATTTTTTAAAATTTTAGTTATTTATTTTAATTCAAATCAATTCTTAGTACCTTATACAAAGTACTTTTCAAGTTGTTTAGGTATCTAATAGTCCTCGTTGGAACGATACCCTTTTAATACTACAAGATACGATCTATGTACTTGTGGTGTTGAGACTTTTATTATTGGGGGTTAATTTAATAAGCATCTTATACAATTTGAATTTCTTTAATTTAAGGATTCGATACTTTTCTTGTGTGAATGCAGGTATCTAAATTAAAAAATAAAACAATAAAACAATAATAATAATAATATAGCAACTTCAAACTGAGCAACTTGCAGGCCCTTTCTTGGCATTACAACATGGATGGAATTTACCATAACACATATAATCTTGGGTGACAATATCATCTAAATTATTCATGGGTTAACAATGTAAGTGACATATGAGTGCACAAGGTCCACTAAGTTTCAAACAAGATTGGCTTGGATCCATGGAGCAAACTTTTTGGAGTCAAAGTTGGTTAGGATAATGGACGTATTTAGCTTCAGCTGTGACAATTTACTAGAAAAGTGGGACAAATGCAACAAGAGAGATGAGGATGGAAGCCAAAATTGATTGATTCATAAAGAACTACTCCTCTATTCTTTATAACTCGGAGGTTCAAGTTGAGCAATCTTCCAATGCATTATTAATGAGAATAGTAATTATAACTCATTTAAAGGATAGTAATTATAGGTTTCTCCATTTCAAAACAAAATGTATATAAATAATCAATAAGTAAGGATCACCATTTATTGTAAACTATCAAAATGTTCTTGTACTTAGAATAAATTATATAATTAATGAATAATTTAAATTTAAGTGATAAAAATATTAATAAATTCAAACATTTCTATTATTCATGCTAATATCAATAAAGGAAAAAATCTAAAAAGAATGTTCGATTCACTTCAGGATTTAAAAGGGATGTCAAATTTGGTCCTACCTGACCCGATTTTGATAACTTAATAAACCTAAAATTATCAGGTTAATGAACAATTAAAGAGAGATCTTAATTATGAAATTAATTATCTAAAGGATTACTTCAAATTTAATTGAACAAGTTAGGAGCAGTTTTGTGAATCGGACATTACTCTATAAATATTAAATTCAATTGAGAGAGAATAATCAAAGCTTTAGTATTTTGGATCAAACATAAATTGAATTAACAAGAGAAAAGGAAACAAAATAAGGATATAATAGTTCTTAAGTCTTCATCTTTGATCAATCTCAATTTCATTGGTAGCTCAATTATTTCATTGTTTACTTGTTTCGTGTTATTTTTTAAAATTTTAGCTATTTATTTAATTCAAATCAATTCTTAGTACCTTATACAAAATATTTTTCAAGTTGTTTAGGTATCTAATAGTCCTCATTGGAACGATACCCTTAATACTACAAGATACAATATATATACTTGTGGTATTGAGACTTTTATTATTATATAAAACTTGTTTAATAAGTTTTTGGTGTCATTGTTGGGGATTAATTTAATAAGCATCTTATACAATTTATATTTCTTTGATTTAAGGATTTGATACTTTTCTTGTGTGAATGCAGGTATCTAAATTAAAAAATAAAACAATAAATAATAATAATAATAATAATAATAATTGTTGGGACCCGATCTCAGGAACCGGATCCCAACCAAAAAATGGAAACAGAAACGAACAGAATCGAAAGCGCGAATTCTTTTCGAATTCGAAACGGAACGATACGGAAGCAACTGCTGACATCTGAAAGCGCCAATCTTAGAAAAAGTCGCGAATCGGCGTACGAATAACAAAGCGGAGACAAACGACATAATCGCACTGAAACACATTCCGACATCCCGGAGAACCACAAAGTATAGAAAACTTATCGAGTTGGATAACCTAGGCTAACCATCCGAAACCGGTATAAATTTTTTTTCCATATATTTCTGTTTTCTTTCTCTTTATTCAAACTCATTCAAAT
>JANKYE010000004.1:19804478-19819919 GCA_032467995.1 Erythroxylum dillonii | reverse complement strand
TTAATGTTTTATTATTGTGATGCCATGTGGAGTATAATGATGTTTGTCTGTAGTTCTCTCTTATCGTAGGATATGTATCGGAATGACCTACGGGCGTCCCGGTGTGTACCCTACGGTAAGGGGGCGCTACAATGAATAATAATGATAATAAAAATAATAATAAGAAAACTAATTTTGTATAATAATAATAATAATAAGATAATTAATTTCGTATAATAAAAATAAAAATATTAATAATAAAAAGAAGAAAATTTATAATAATAATTAATAATAATAATAACGATTATTAATTAATTAATTAATTATGATGATGATGATGATGATGATGATGATGATAATGATAATGATAATAATAATAATAATGATGATGATGATGATGACGATGATAATGAGTTTAATAATATAATTAAGCCTTTGTTTGGATGGAATGAAAACAAGGGAAAAGAAAGGAAGGGAATTGCATTTCTCTTGGTTTTCATTGTTTGGACAAAAATAAACAAAGAGAAAGGAAGAGAATAGAGAGGAATAGGAGAGAAATTTGAACCAAATATATTTCCCACCAAATTGGTAGGAAAGGAAGGGAAATTCAAGATAAGATAAGTTTAATATAAGTAAATTACCATTGTATCCTTATTAAATCTAACAAGTAAAGATAAACAAGTTTTATAATCAAGGGTATAAAGGTCTTACAAAATTCTCTTCCATCCAATTCCCTCCTTTAATAAATTAGGAAAACAAACAAGAGAAAGGAAATCACATTTCTCTTCCATTCTTTTCTCCTCTTTTTTCCTCAATATTTCCTTTCTTTTCCCTTGTGCAACTAAGAATCCAAACAAAGGCTAAGAATAAAAAATTGCTTTATGGGGGGAGGGGTGTTTCTAACATTTCCTTGTGTGTTTTGTTTTTGTTCTTAGGACAAGAAATCTTGTACCACAGTTTTGAAAAGAGCAAAAAATTTACATCCTTATTCTCTAAAGACGGAACAAAAATAGATGAGAACAGCAAGCAAACACTACAGGGGCACAGATCATCCGTCTCCACCCATAAGGACTTGAACCAAACGCTATGTAAGACTTAAGATTGTCTTGTATACGAGGGATTTGACAATTTTATCCAATTTATTTATTGTACCTCAAAAGGTCCGTGTGATGACAAACATTTGCCTTTAGAATATATCACAATGAGATAATTATTGATTATTTCGGGGTAAATCACATAAAACAACTCCTGTGATATACTTGATTATTCATCTTAGCCCATGTGTTTTTAATTCGTTCACCTTAGTCCCTGTGTTTTTTATTCTCATTCAAGATACCCCAATTGGGTATTTTCGGATAAATTTGCCCTTAGATTATAGAAATACATTTTTTAATCTCTTGATTCCAATGGCAAATTTGTCCGAAAATACTCAATTGGGGTATTTTGAATGAGAATAAAAAATACAGGGGCTAAGGTGAACGAATTAAAAACACAAGGGCTAAGATGAATAATCAAGTATATCACAGGGGCTTTTTTTATGTGATTTGCCATTATTTCGGTATCAGACTTTTCAAGATTTTAGTCATCACCGAAGGCTAATGCTTTTCCCGATCACTCTTGTAAAATTTTCTTGGACTATCACACTTATATATTGACGTCTTAATATTATTTGTCTAAGATTTTAGAAAGTTTAGTTTAATAAATAAATTATTTATTAGTAAATTGAACTATTTTTATTAAATCAATTGATTTTTGTATATAGAAGGTTATAATAAATTAAATCGAAAAATAGATGGATTCATTTCTTTTCTCCATTGAATTGATTAGTCCAATCAAATTTTTAATATCATTGTATATAACAATTGAACGAAGGGATCGAAACAACTTATCCACGCCCATGAATTATGATCCATTTCGAAGCACACACGACTTTCCCAAGCCGAAGACTCTCTCCTATTTCAATTGCCAAATAACAAAATATAATGAACAGTCAAATCACGTAATTCCACGTGTCAAAATAAGGTGAGCTCCTTGGCTGAGACAAGATGACAGCCGCAAGTTTAGTCCAGTGATGTCACTCGCTCACTTGTTAGTAATTGTCAATGCTATTAATCCATTATTAAAATATTTAATCACTTAAAAGTTAAATCAATTCAATATTAAAAAATTTGTATCGTTTCTTTATTTTTAGTTTAATTTATTTAATAATTTTTTTAAAAACTAATTAATTAATTAATTTTTAAATTAAAGTAATTTTATTTAATTAATTTTTATTAAAAATTAAAATTTTTTAAAAATAAAAATTTATATTAAAATTTATAATAATTTTATAATAATTTAATTTTAATTAACATTTTAAACTTTAAATCTCACCTAACATTACTATTAATAAAATGCGCGCCACTTAGCCGTGCTTGTTTTGCTACTGTTGTCGTTGTCTATTTGCTTGAGCAGCAAGTCACAAGCGCCGACAATCTTTCCTTTTTCTTTTTTCATTTTCTCTCGAGGTCTCTACCCGCATTTTTTTCCCTTTTTTTATTTATCACACACTCCACAAATTTTCTGGATAAATTATGTGGGGATAAGCTTCAGTTGATCGAGAAAGCAAGTGGGTTCTCGAGTTTCTGGGATTCTATTGAACCCCTTTTCTTTTCTATTCGTTTCTTCTCTCCTTTCTTTGATTTGGGTAGTGTGATAGTGATCATGACGGTGGCGGTGGATTCTTGCTTTTCTGGTGGCGAGACGTCGTGGCCCCCGGGCTTTAGGTTTCACCCAACTGATGAGGAGTTGGTTTTGTATTACTTGAAGAGGAAGATCTGTAAGAGAAGCCTGACGCTTGATATCATCCGCGAGCTTGATGTTTACAAGTGGGATCCTGAGGATTTGCCTGGTATCTTTTTTAATTTTTGTTTTTGTTTTTCTATCATGTTATGGCCATCATTACTGTTTGTTGGCGACTTGACTTGTTTAGATTAGAATTTTTGGTCTTTTTTTTTTATTTGCTTATTGATTTTGATGTTTCCTGTATTTGGGTGAGGAAGTTTTCCTGTGAAACGTTTCGTTCCCGGTTTAGGTGCCTTGACTTGGTTTTAAACTTCCTTGTTTTATTCATCGTTTAGTTGATTTAGGACTGGATAGCTATGAACGCATACTTGGCTGGGTTTACTTAAATTGAATTATCTGCTTATTCGGTTCTTGTGTTTTCTTTCGGGACTTGTTAATTTGGGTGAGTCTGGTTTGTTAATCGTTTAACAGTTAATAATGGGCATTCTATACACGGTGTTTGCAAATTGAATCATTCATGTCATGTATGACAGTCATCTTCTGAATGGCTGAAACGATGATACAGCTTCACTGATATATTGATTGGTATGTACGAGTTTCTATATTACTTTTAGACTCTGCTATCGTCATCTTTTAAGTGTTCTCTGCTCTTAATTGGTTTCTGTTGAAGTGCAAAGTTGTATGCCTGTAATGTCCTTGGCTTGTGTCAACAGATTCCTTTGTGTTTATTTATGGACTGTGGAGACATGCAAGCATCCTTAGAGAATTATGCTAGTTAATGGCTTGTTTCTCTTTCTTTGATTATTTTTATTTTTTAATGGTTTGTTTAATTTTAACTTTCTGAAATGCTTGATACTGCAGTCATATGTTGACATAATACAAAAATGAACTGAACGCTTTTAGCACAAACCATCATTTTTTTACCCTGTTTTGTTGAGGTGCGGGTCATAATTTTAAGGGTGTATGATTGATCGGTTATCTGCCAAAATTCGAATGATCTGCAGGGCATTCTATATTGAAAACTGGAGACAGGCAATGGTTCTTCTTTACTCCAAGGGACAGAAAGTATCCTAATGGTGCAAGATCAAATAGAGCAACTAGAGAGGGGTATTGGAAAGCAACAGGAAAGGATCGCATCATAACGTGCAATTCCAGGTCTGTTGGAGTGAAGAAAACACTTGTTTTCTATAGGGGTCGTGCACCTCATGGTGAGCGGACTGACTGGGTGATGCATGAGTACACTTTAGATGAAGCAGAACTTATGAGATGCTCAAATGTCCAGGTATCTTTTGTACTTCTACCAGTTACATTATCTATTAAAGTGCTCATTGCTGATTAGAATTAATCTATTACTCATCACATGTTTGTTTACTGATTCAGATTTATTCTCTATGTTAGGATTATTATGCACTCTATAAAGTCTACAAGAAAAGTGGACCTGGTCCAAAAAATGGTGAGCAATATGGAGCACCTTTTAAAGAAGAGGAATGGGCTAAAGATGATGAGGTAGATGTTAATAATGCTGTAATGCCACAGGATCTTGTTAAGCAGAATCAAGCAACTGCTGTTGATAATACTAAAATTGTTGCTGAAGTCCAGCCACCATTAAGTAATTTGGAGGAGTTCATGAGACAGATTGTTGAGGAAGATTTACTTGATGAGCCAGCAGGATATACTTATGCACCACTGCAGGTTGTCTTTGCTTAGCTTGACAAATTTTCTTCTTTTGATTTGCTGAATTCTTGCAAATATCCTCTTTTGAATTAACTTTATGCATGAATTATTCTTGGTATTTCTTTGACAATTTAGTGATGGCAGTATTCCTGTTGGGTTTTGATTTAGTTTGAATTCAAAAGTATATCAGTTTTTTCTGCCATCACCTCTCGCAAAAATGATTTAAACAAGACTAAGATGTGTTTCTTTTATGTTTTCTCGTCCTTATTTTTTCACTGTTGTTGTTTTATTGGGTAGAGTTCAGTTCTGTAATCTGTCTAAATTCTTATAGGTTGCTGGTGAAGAAGAGGCAAAAAGTACATTAGTAGATCCATCTTTAAGAGAAGTTATCTTTCATGAGTCATTCAGGATGTCATCTGGAGTTTGTCAGCAGCGGGATGGAAAGCAGGCCAACTTTGACTTTCAACAGTCAGCTACCTCTAAATTGCAGTTGCTTGATGCAGCTAAGATCAGCTCTTGTGCAAACATTTCTCCATGGTCACCCCATCTCCGTGAGGATTTCCTAGAAATTGATGATCTCCTTGGTCCAGAACCTGTTCCTTCTTCTACTGAGAAAACTGTGGACAGCTCTCCATTTACGGAATTTGATGGATTGAGTGAGTTTGTGCTTGATGACGATGCAGCCATGCTTTTGCATAACTTGGGAGTTGATCAAGAAACTGTTTTACATCAACACATAAATCACCCTGGGAATAATCCAGTAAACCAAATTGCTTACCAAGAGCAGCAACATTCATTTCCAAACCAAGTTGGTTGCCAATTGCTACCAAATATGCTGGCAGATCAGGTGGATTTCCCATTGCTGCCACTTCCAGAGCTAAGTGTGGCTGACTATGGAGTGCCGTTGCAATCTCTCTCAGGGGTAAATGTGGCTGATAATTTGCAGACAGAGTTGTGTGATGAGAACTTTGTGACCAATCAATGGCTTCCTGAACAAAGGAGTAATGCCTTTATGTCTTCAGGACCAATTCAAGGGCCTCCATCTCAAAAGACTCCAGGTACATATTATGTCCAACTTTGATTAAACAATAATTGTTTCAATTGTCTTCTTGGTGTTTTTCACTGAGAACATTTTTATTCGGGACAAAGTTGCTGTCATTGTAGTCCATCCATGCGTAGCTCCTGATCAGATGGATGGTCTGCAAGACAAAAAGCCTTAAAACTGGGACCTTGAACCAGATTCAAGAGCTCTTCAGTACAAGCATTTCCTTTTCGTACATTCCTGAAATTAATTATCGGAATGTTTTAGTCTGATATTTGGCCATCTTGGTCATGCTCAGGTGTTTCACTTGAACCTACCAATAATCATACTGGAGCTAATATAAAAGATGGTGGAAAAGAAGACGATGGTGCCACTGGCTGGTTAAGTTCAACATTGTGGTCCTTGGTGGAGTCTGTACCTACCACTCCTGCTTCTGCTGCAGAGAGTCCTTTGGTAAATAAGGCTTTCGAGCGAATGTCTAGTTTGAGGGTCAGAATGAATGTGAAGAATGTTAATCCTGATGCTTGTAATGTCCCCATGGCCGTAAGGAGCACCAGTAGAAACAAGGGATTTATTTTCTTATCAATGTTTGGAGCAGTATGTGCGGTCTTATGGGTTTTGGTAGGAACCCTGCGGGTGTTGGGGAGAAATAAGGGATTCATTTGGTAAAAATATTTATAGAATAGCTTAAGTGCAGCATCTAGTGATTAGATTGATAATGGATAGCTAATATATTTGCTTAGCGCCAATGAACCCACCTTGTCCATGGAGATTTGGATGTAAATAATGCATCTTACCCTTAGAGCAAATTATAAAACTTTTTTGATATGATTTTCTTGCTTTACTGGTTGTCCATGATCTTGAAATGACTTAATTTCGCTATTACAACTATCCTTGATTTATTATTTTAGGATAACATTAGGACTTAAGAAAAGGAATGATACAGCTCGGGTAATGAAGAAATACGGAAATGAAATGCTGACTTGATTTTAATCGTATCTGGAGCCACTTCTTCTAACGATGAAATTGCAGCCTGGCAGTTTGAGAAAAGGAGAGGAGTGAAGCTCTGTTATGTTTATTAGGTCTCAAACAAAAGGTTGTTTGGACTGATTTATTTTACAAAATTGAACTTATATATTTATACAATATTTTTAAGCAAAATTAAATTATATAAAAATTAAATCCAAATTTATTTAAATTGTTTTTATAATTTTATGATCTAATGAGCTCAATTAAAACCATTAAATGTATTTGGCACATAAGGAAAAAAATTAAAAAAAAAGAAATGCAAAAGTGTTTGTGAGCTGTGACAAGCTATGTGAGAAGTGTATCTTTAAGATCACTAGGATAGATTGTCCCATCTGAGGCAGAATATTGCTTTATAGTAACCAAAAGCTTCTTGTCGATAGTTTGTCTCGCTTTGCCTGCATAACCAAAGTATTAGATGCATCCAACCTCGATAGAATAGAAGACAGTAAATTGGCTATGCAGCTATACTGGTGGAGGCAGCTGAGGTGCTGGAAGGGGAGGCAATGGTGACTAGCACTGGTGGGACCCAGTGTTACGAGCTAAGTGCTTAGGACATGAATAAGTTGAGATGGATTGTCCTTGATGAGGATGAATGGTGGAATAAGATGGGTGGAATGAAAGTGGGAGGAGATGATGGTAAAATGTAACTACAGTCATGTTGTCCAAGACACTCCCTCTGATATGAGTTATCAATTGGATGTCTACTTCCATGCATATACTAAAGGCAAGACTCTCGTGGTCAGCAGAGTTTCGCCGCCTAATTACGGGGGATCTTGATGAGCACCATGGTTCATCACAGAAAGAGAACTGAATGTCTACA
Source organism: Erythroxylum dillonii (assembly GCA_032467995.1). Lineage (NCBI taxonomy): Eukaryota > Viridiplantae > Streptophyta > Magnoliopsida > Malpighiales > Erythroxylaceae > Erythroxylum > Erythroxylum dillonii. The sequence continues at coordinate 19,812,591 of JANKYE010000004.1, read as the reverse complement.
AAAATTAAAAGAAGAGTTGGAAATCTTCTAGATAGCTCCTAGCGAGCAACATCTTCAAATGATACTGGAGGAACTCGTTATAATATAAAATCAGAGTCCTACAACATTCATGGGAATTCAAGAAGAAGAAGAAGAAGAGAGCAAGATTTCAAGAAAGATCCTGTAACTGAATTATTTAAGGACAATGGCGTTGATTCTCAGTATAAGAACTATTGTGCTTCTACACGAATTTCTATTGAAGCTTGGTTAGGGTCACAGCTTGACTTGGGATTGGTGAAATACAGTAATTGATAATACATATGCCTCCATGAAGCTGCTGGAGCAATACTTGTGTTTCTTACAAGTTAGGATGATATTTCAAAGATGGTTGACAAGATTACATCAAACAAACTTCTAGGAGACCAAAGCAAGTTTCTAACCCTTCCCTTTCATGGATTAGAGGAAACATGGAGTAATAAATAAAATACATGTGAGAGAAATAGAGAACCACCAAACAAGAGAAAATTGAGGAAGAAGAAAAATTAGGATAGGTTATGTTTTTATTTTTAATATTAATTAAATTAATATTTGACATGAAAACTATGTACACTTACCATTCACGAAATTTATAATAGCTGATGTGGCTTGTCATGTTAGTACTATTAACAAAGACTTTAATTTTAGGATATTTTTACAAAAAAATTAAAAATTCAAGCATTTTATTATCACTTTTTAAAATTTGAGCTATAATTATAAAATTCAATAAAATTTAAAAATTTTTTAGTAATTAATCCTAAAAAATACACCAAAAATTTTATGCTCTTATTCATCGATTCTTTTATTACTATATTTGCCTTCTATCAGATCTATTATACTTTTATTGATGTAGAACACCAATAGGAGCAAAAATAAATATGTTTTCATGTAAATGTTTAGATTGTGAATGTTTTCAACTATCTCCTCTCTTTTCTCCTCTTCTCTTAGGATTCTCCGTTTGTTTCTTTTTCCTAACTTAAAATTCAACATCAAATTTGTAGTTGTCCTTTATACTCTAATCTAATCTCTATCAAACTTCTCATCTTCTATACTATTTCTCTTCTTTGTAGATGTTATAATGGGAACTCTGTTTGCAACTTTAAAGCTAGAATAAAAATAAGAAAACACAAACATACTGTAGATTCATAGTTCCCATATTTTATAGTCGAAGTAGTGAGATCCTAAAATTTTGAACTTTGTAATTTTTATAGCTTAAATAAAATTTAACAATTTAGAGTGATTGTAATGCTTGTTAATCAAATTAGAGATTGTTATAACATGTTTTAAAAGTATAAGTTAAACATGTTAAAATTACTTAAATAAAAAAGAAAATTTTATGAAGAAATATCTTAATTTATTTTTTGAAAAATTAAATAAAATTATATAGGAAAGGCTCCTAAAAGAGTTACAACTAGCAATAAGTAAAATATAAGGAAAAACTACAGAACAATTGATTTTTGGTGAGCAAACTAACTACTCTAAGGAATCATCTTCTTTTTTCTGTTCCTTGTTAAACAAGCATAATTTCAAAATGGAACAAAGATACCAATGAATTCATTCCTTGCTTACTATCACAATTAAAAATGTTAGTTCATTTTTTTGTTACCATTAAATATTATTCAATATTTAAACATGATTTCTATAAGAATGGAACTGAAATGATTCAAAATTTTATGAAAAGTTAAGACATTCAGTATGTTATTTGAAATAAAGCTTTGCAAGTGATATAACAACAACTAGAAAGGTGTTAAAGGCAAATTGGAAGAGAAATGGAGGTTATTCTAGAGGATTTCATTTATATTCACAAAATATGGGTAGGTTTTAATAAATGTCAAATATAGAGAAAGGGATATAAGGTTTTTTGTATGATTAACATGTGGTATATGACAATTATGATTTTTTAAGTAGGTAATGATGTTTTTTAGGTTGATAATTATGATTGTTTATGTTATTTATTGTCTTGTTTAATTGTTTGCATATCTTAGTATCTTAATTTTAAAAATAATTGTATAAACCCCAAATCAGGATTATGGTAAGTTGAAACTTTAAATTGGAAATTTTCTTCAAAATAAATGTGCATGAATTACATATTTTCTGACATAGTTATACAAATATGTGTGATGTATGTGTTTAGGTGTCATGGAAACAACATTATGGTTTTAAGTATTATTGGGACTAAATTTTATGGAGTTAATGCCTTGTATATACGTAATAGTACTATGTTATCGTGACTTATTCATATTGTCTAGGACTAATTATCTAAGGTTAAATCCTTGCATGTATGGGTCCATTGGCTATATGAATTATCTAGCAACTATCATGCGTGTGCATATTGCAATATGTATGGTAGTTAATACATTGTTTTGTTGGATTTAATTTTATGATGCCTTATGAAATATTTTAATTCCAAGTTATTTCCTTAGTAAGTGTTACATAGATAGGTGATAATGTCAAATATGCATAGTTTGTAAGGATTTGTGCATATAAAGATTATAAGATAATATTTTATTTATTTATTCTTTTTTATTTGATATATACTACCTTGTTACATGCTATTTTAGGGGATGCTTAGGCAAGTTTTAAGCGTGAAACATTTAAAGTAAGATACAAGGAGTCTTATATTGAGAGACATTATTGTAGTGGTGAATTAAGGTTGTTTAATTATTTCACAAGGATCGAGTTGATTTATGGGTGGTAATTTTTTAATTATTAAAGAGATTTTTATAGTTATTTTTTAGAATAATTGTTCGTTATGAGTTTGTATTGGTTGATTAGATTAACCTAATAAAAAGGCTTGAGTGGATGAACCTTACTATTAGACGGTGGTCTACCACGAGCCTAGTAATGTTAGACTATGCTTCGAGCATGACAAAGTGGTGTTAGAGCTTTAAGTTTAAGGTAGACATGATCCTAGGATATGGTTGGATAATTTTAAGTAGAATGAGTTAATGTAGTTTTGGTTAGTTTATAAGATTTGATTTTATACTCATATTTCTGTCTTATAGATGTCGAAGAGGGTTTGACAAGTGACTTATGCTTAGAGTTTCAAGCTAAAACCTTTACATTTTCAATTAATTAAAGTTTTAAGGACAAAATTTTTTTAAGGAGGAAGGATTTGATATTCTAAAATTTTGAGCTTGTGATTTTTAAAGTTTTGATGAAATTTAAAAACTTTGGGAGATTGTTAATACTAGTTAATTTAATTGGAGATTTTTATCGGATATATAAGGTGTAGGCTTGATTAATTTTGATGATAATATTTAAGGGAGGAGGAAATTTTGTTGAAGAAGCATATTGGTTTATTTTATTACTACTATTGAACATTATTATGTCCTTTGGGCATAACTTTTGACACGAATATCAAATTTAGGTATTTTAGATATTATACAATTACTAATATACGCTTAAGGCTGATTTGACCTTATCAGTCAACTAATATGCTCTAGTAATCAATTAGTATTAGGCAAATTTAGGTCATTGGTAAATTATTATCTCATATTAGTTAATCAATATATTTGATTTTTTTGGAAATTCTTTTTAATGAAGATAGTTGTTATTTTTATGTAAAGTAAAACTTAGTAAGTAATGTAACAACACAAGGAATGTGTGATAAGCAACTTTGAAGGAGTAAGGAAGGGAATTCCATAAGATTTCATTAGCATTCATAAGATTTTTTTATTGGCATTTCAAGTACTAAAAAAAATATGATGCTTTTAGTATGATTACGAATGATATACGCCAATTACCCTTTTTAGGTTGATTAGTTATAGTATTAATTTTTAATTCATGCATTAATTAATCATTTGCATTTTGATATCTCAACTTTGGGAAGAATTGCAAGCATCTTAAACCAGAGCTATAATGAACTAATACTTTTGACCAAATTTGTTAGAGTAGGTTTTTGTCGTAATAAATATATGTGAATTGTGAGTTATATGATGTATAATTTTATTATTAGGAGTGGCATGTATTTAAAAGTATCATTAAGGCATCGCTATAATTTTAAGTATTGCCTGTGATAATATTTCATAAAATTAGTGCCTTGTATGTGCAATTGGTATATTATGGTGACTTATTGATGTTATTTAACATATATCGAGGCCTTATAAGGACATTAATTGTGCTATGTGATGGTAATGAAAGATGATTAGTTGTAGCCGATTAGTTAATGCTAAAATTTGGGGGTGGGGGGAGATTGTGGGGTTGTTGTTGTTATGAATGAGTCTGAGCCTAAGCCTGAGCCAAATTGTATACCATTTTTTTTGGAATTTTAAAGTAATATATTACCAAAAATGGAAAAAGCTACAATGTACAAAAAATTACAACCTGCAAAGGAAAGAAAAGGGGAAACAACCCCAATTGCCCATCATAACAAAAACAGACCAACCACCTAGCTCAAAACAGACCAACCACAAAGCATCACAAAAACCAGCGCAACCTCATTGCGGGACTTAGAGAATCCTGCTTCCTAGAAATAAGGAGAGCCTCCCGAATGAAATTAACAATACAATCCGCAAGCACATACTTACTATGCTCAACCTACTGATAAATGCGCTTGTTCCTCTCTTGCCAAATATGGTAAAGAGCCATATGAAACGAGGCTTTAATAATGAAGCCATCCCGCCTCCCTAGTTTGGATTGAATAATGACCTCTTGCAAGAAACATAAACAGCATTCAAAGTGCCTATCAAGTGCACTATCCTACTCCACACGACTTTAGAATACTCAAATTCAAAAAACAAGTGATTCTTACTTTTAGTCACAAGATTGCACAACACACAAGTAGGATCAAATGTCCCAAACCATCGATCCTTAGTATGCAACCTATTTTTAATGGCAAGCCACAAGAAGAAAGCAGATTTGGGACATATTACCTGCCTCCAAACTATATCAGCCCAAGGCACCTTCTCCCTCAACTCTGGCCCCAGACCACGTGCTGAAGAGGTTAAGAAGAGGTCGTCAGAAGCAGCAGCCCAACTTAGCTTATCCGATGAGGTGTTCAGAGTAATACCGCACAAAATAGTGGCAAGAATATGACCAAACCTACTCCGGAGCAGGCGATCCCCCTCCCTTACAACCCACGCCAGCGAGGCTGCTTGGGGGACCCAGCTTTGGACCCCTAGAAGGTCGGGCTGTTCCCATAATGGACTGTGCACATGCCAATTGTCAAACCAAAAAAAGGTGTCCTCACCATTCCCAAGTCGATGCCGAATGATAGGATAAATCAAGGACCGCATACTCAATAGACTTTTAAAAATCCAGGAGTAGTCAGATCGCACTTGAAGACTCCAAAAACTATGAACCCGAAGACGATAAACTTGCATCCATTTGACTCACAACGCCTCCTTGTCCACAAATAAACGCCAAATTCTCTTCATGAGCAGACTGCGCTGCAGTAAAGTGAAGAAGAGAATGCCTACACCCCCATGCTCCTGGGGAATGACAATCTTACTCCATTTAACTTTGGCACCCTTGCACTGCTCGTGCGAGCCAGTCCATAAGAAAGCTTTGAAAATTCGCTCCATTTCTTTAGTCACTTTCTTTGGAAGGACGACATGTGCAGCCCAGTGCACACTCATGCTATTCAAGAAGGAGATAATAAGGCTAACTTGAGCAGCGAAGGAAAGAAACCGATTCTGCCACACGTTGATTATGCGCTTCAGATTATCTAGCAAAGGCAAGAAGTCTGAGTACTGAGGCTTACCTGAGGTGATAAGGACACCCAAATACTTGAAAGGGGTACCTTGGAGAGGTAACCCGACAAGTCTACTAAGCTCCTCGCAGTTGTGTACATCCGAGGAAATAAAAATGGCGCTCTTCTGGGTGTTAATTTGCAAACCAGACCAGTGAGTAAAAGTGGCCATCAAGCTCATCAATATCGTTAACACATAGGGCTTAGCCTTGCTGAGGAGAATAACGTCATCAGCGTACATAAGATGAGATAACTTCAAATCTCTGCATTGGTAATGATACTGAAACAACCCATTGCATTGTACCAGATTGGTTAATAGGCTAGAAATACCCTCCATAGCCAACACGAATAAGTAAGGGGAGAGAGGATCCCCTTGCCATATCCCTTGTTGAGGGTTAAAGGGCATCGTCGGCAGGTCATTTACAAGAACACTCAAAGTTGTTTGATTACACTACAAGATCTAGGCACAAAACCTCTGGGGCAGCCCAATGCCCAACATGCAATCCCGCAAGTAGTCCCAGTCAACAGTATCAAAAGCTTTGTAAAGGTCAATACGTAAGGCGCAACTTTGTACCTTTATCGCAGTATGATAGTCCCCCAGGAGCTCCTACAGCAGCAAAATATTATCGCTGATACTCCTGGACGGGAGGAAAGCTCTCTGAGCGTTTCCAATTACATCTCCCAGAACCCCTTTCAAACGCTCCGCTAAAAGGGAAGCAATGATCTTGTAAACTGTATTACAACATGAGATCGGTCTAAAATCTGTAATCTGGTCAGGATGATCCTTCTTCGGAATTAATGAAATGTAGGTATGATTGATCTCTTGAAGGAGCTGTCCAGAGGAAAAGAACTCTGGAATAGCCTCCGTAACCAATGGACTCGTGATAGCCCACGTGTGTTGGAAAAACCCAGCCGAAAAACTATCAGGCCCGGGAGCTTTGGAGCTATTCAAACGGAACAAGGCTTCCTTCACTTGCAGGGCCATGAAAGGTGCAGTAAGTGAGTCCAATCTGTCTTGACTAAGAGAATGTTTTAGCACATCGCGAACCCCAAAGCCTTCCCGTCTCAAGGCCGCATTGCTGCTCATAAGCTGAACAAAGAAGTCTCTCACGTGCTCCGACACCGCTACCTGACCACTCCTTAAGATTCCCTCCAAATTTGTTAATTCAGAAATGGTATTAACATTACGTCAGGCCAGAATAGCTGCGTGAAAGAACTTGGTGTTGCGATCTCCATCCTTCAGCCAAGTTTGTCTAGCCTTTTGTCTAAGTATAGAATCATTAAGAGCCAAGGCCTCCTGATATTTGTGTATGGCATCAGACTCAAGTAACCAAAGACGGGCATTATGAGGCTCTCTATAATAGTGCTGCTGCAATTCTGCCAATAGCGCGTTTAAGTCCTGGAGATTACGGGCTCGCTGCTTACTAAACATTTTAATCGCTCGTTTAGCACACTTGAGCTTCTGCATCAACTAGAACCCTTTAAAGCCCCGAAAGTCAATCCTCCATACCTGTGCAATCAAGTCCATAAAACCCTCAACCTGCTGTAAGCCATTAAAGAACTGAAAGGGGGCACCAGGGCGAGCATGGTCCGCCTGATGATGAATGATAATGGGCGTATGATCCGAAAAGACTGGATCACCGAACTCTACTGAATCAAAAGGGAAAGAAAGCAGCCATTACCGGTTCACCACCGCTCGATCAAGCTTCTTCTGAATAAACATGCTACCCTGTTGTTTGTTCTCCCAAGTGTACCATCTACCATTACTGCGAAGATCAGTAAAGTCCGTATTACCAAATAGGTGATGTAACTCCTGTCCAGTTCCACCTTGGAAACTCATTCCGCCCTCAACTTCCAAAAAGTTAAAACAGCAATTGAAATCACAGTAACCACCCACGGGCCCCGAATCACCGAATGAATCTCCAGCAAGTCCGACCATAAATCAGCCCGTTGGAAACCAAAGTTGGAAGCAAAGATAAGAGTAACCGTGTAAGGGTCCTTGCCAAGTTTCGTACATTGGAGATGCATATATTGATCACTCATCCTGATCACTTGGACGTCAAGCGGTGTAGAATCATACCAGTAGAGGATGCGGTCATTAAAGCGATGCTCATGGTTGGAAAAGAGCCTCCAATGAGGCCCTAAAAAGGATAAATCATTCCTAATTGTCGAAGCCTTGATTTTGATCTCCAAAAGGCCTACCAAAATAGGGTTGATATTAGATACAAACTGTTTCACCATCAGCTTTTTGAGGGGGTCATTGAGCCCCCTTGTGTTCCATACTAACAACGACATCATTAGAATAGGCACTCAGGGGAAATGACCCCTTTGTGCTTTTTCTTCTTCGCTTTCTTCCTAGCAGTCAACCGTTTAGGCTTGGCCAAACTCGGAGAGATCTCCCCGTCC
>JANKYE010000004.1:19768918-19803521 GCA_032467995.1 Erythroxylum dillonii | reverse complement strand
GTTGAATTGTGTTTAGATATGTTCGCTTTGCTTCCGCCTTATGCCTTTCGGTTCGATTTGCTTTTGCTTCCGCTTTCGTTTTGTTTCCGTACTTTGTTATTCGATTCGATTCGTTTCGGTTCGTTTCGCTTTCGATTCCGAGCCTTCGATTTGCTTTTGTTTTTGTTCTTTCGTTTCGTTTTTCGGTTGGGACCCGAATCATGTATAAGTATGAAGGTTTCGGAGTAAGTAGTTGGGTTTCAGATTCGGGATCCAACAGTCATTACCCTTGAAAATTAACCCTACACGAATAATAAGTAGTATATAAGAGTAGGGATCGCTCCTTTGAAAATCTAATAAAGGAATGCTAAATATCGTCAAACTTGTTAATTAAATTTCAGTCAAAGAAAACAGACATAACAACTTAAACTAAAAAAAAATCTGAAATGCAATCTAACCGAAATGATGAAGTATTTAATGCAAAATACTAACTAAACCAGAAAACAAAAACAGTTAACAGAAAACAAAAGTCAAAAGATAATCTAATGCTAACAGAATCAGATCCGACGCAAACAAAAATCAAACAAAATCAACTAAATTTAACTCGAACCAATGCATGAAAATAAATGATTAGGGGGTTTTATCTCGGTAATTCAGAATTTAAAAACACGAAATTAAGCAAATGCTAAATCAAAATTCGAAAGAAACTAGAATTGAAAGATTAGGATAAAAAATAAAATTACGAAAACTTCAATTGCAAAGGATTTTGCCAACGAAACCAATTAATTCATTCATCGAACTCTAGGATTTAATTGTGTAATGTGTTTACTTAATCACGGATCACCAACTTACTATTTTTATGCTTCTTAACTACTAAGAAAACAAATCTTCGTAAACAATCATAGGATTCATAACTACTAATCCACCTATGTCGCGTACGAGCGTTACTATAGTTGGTTTAATGACCGTGCCTTCAAAACTTCAACAACTGTTATCATTAGTTTAAGACAAAGCTTGAATCCTCTCAGAGTAGGTTTGACAACTGTTATCATCAACCTAGCTATAAATCAATTAATTTGGCAACTACTACCATTAATTAATCAAATAGCGTTTAAAAATCCCTTGTAAACCTTAATTCTAGATTTTAAGATTTACGAGTCCAGATTAGCCACTAAAGGATCATAATTTAAACACATGTTTTCAAATCACTAACACAAGTCCAAAAAGTCCATTTTATCCTTTCTTATAAGTTTATGTTCTTTTAAACTTAAGTGCCTTGCCAAAAAAACTCTTAAACTTTCTGACATAACACTTTCTTCTAGAAAAAGTCCCCCATTGTCTTAAGTTTCTAATTCCACCGAAATCATTCAATTTGGTTCAGTGATTCAAAAGATATACTTCAAACATTTTTAGACTGCTCTTGTCCAAAACAGTATACTATGCATAACTTCCATCCAAAACTTGAAAGTCTTAGGAACTGGATTACAATTCACTTCCTTCAAATACTATGTAGCTCGATGTGTCTAGTTTATCACAAATAAAAAATCATCTTATTTGGAGTTCTACTGATCCCGAAATCATCGAAATGTTGAAGTATGTTCAGTGGAATAACACTAGTTCACGTCCTTTAAGAGCATACTCATTGTACCTGTCCCATATTTTTCACTCAATCTTTCCCATTTCTATTAAGATATCTTTGATTTTTTGTGGAGATGTATAGAAAAGTCTTACGAATCCAATGGTTCAAGAATCAGGTCATTTGGAGGTTTAGTGAAGGAGTTATGGTTAAAAGAAGTAACCATGTTTATGACCTTAATCATACTGAACCTGTATCGGGGAAACAACCATAACCTTTTGTAGAAATTTCGGATTGATGTGTTCTTTAGATGGTTAGAAAGAGGCTTTTACGAGCTACAACGTTCATGAAGACATCAAAGACAAATTCTTTCATTTGATAGGTCAAAAATATAACAGACTATATGACATCATTTTGAGACAAAAGTGACGTCATCAGACGATACAAGGTTGGGAAAAATTACCATAACTTTCCTTACATATATTGGAATAAGGTGTTATTTATATGGTTTGAAAGAGGACTTCAATATCTACAACTCTCATGAAGACCTCGAAGACAAATTCTTTCATCTGATTGGTCAAAAATAGAACAGAATATGTCACGTTATTTTGAGACGGAAGTGACGTCATTAGACGATACAAGGTTGGGAAAATTGCCATAACCTTCCTTACAGATATCAGATTAAGGTGTTCTTTATATGGCTGGAAAGAAAACTTCAAGAGTTATAACTATCATGAAGATTTGAAGAAAAATTCTTTTATATGAGGGGTCAAAAATAGAACAGAATATATGACGTCATTTTGAGACGGCAATGACGTCATCAAACGATACAAGGTTGGGAAAATTGCCATAACTTTCCCTATAGATATCGAATTAAGGTGTTCTTTATATGGTTTGAAAGAGGATTCTTTCATCTGATGGGTCAAAAATAGAACAAAACATATGACGTTATTTTGAGATGGAAGTGACGTCATCAGATGATACAAAGTTGGGAAAATTGTCATAATTAGATTAAGGTATTCTTTATATTTTTTGAAAGAGGACTTCAAGAGCTACAACTCTGTAAAACCTCAAAAACAAATTCTTTCATCTGATGGGTCAAAAATATAACAGAAGATATGACGTCATTTTGAGATGGAAGTGACATTATCAGACGATACAAGGTTGGAAAAATTGTCATAACTTTCCCTACAGATATCGGATTAAGGTGTTCTTTATATGGTTGGAAAGAAGACTTCAAGAGCTACAACTCTCATGAAGACCTCGAAGACAAAATCTGCCTCTAAAAGGATCAATAATGGAATAGAAAATGATGATGAATAGTAACTGAGACGATGAACAGTGACTGAGACGATAGACATGAACAGTAACTGAAACGATAGGTATGAACAGTAGCTGAGACGATAGTTATGAACAGTAACTGAGACGATAGACATGAACAATAACTAAGATGATAGGTATGAACAATAACTGAGACGATAGACATAAACAGTAACTGAGATGATAAGTATGAACAGTAACTGAGACGATAGACATGAACAGTAACTGTCCACACTCTTCAGAACATCTTCCCTCATAAGGACCATAACTTTTGACTCAGATGTCCAAAATGTTCATACTATATACCGTTGGAAAGATAAAAGAATGATCTACAGCTTTCTAGAAGGCAAATTTGCCAAAATCTATCTATATCAATCCAAATTTTGGCGCCCCTAAAATCTGAAGACAAATTTTCCATTCATAAACCAATGTACTGCACCCATTTCTTAACTTTATGACAATTTTTGAGATTCTTAGAGACGGAATTGAAATTCGATGTCTTCATAAGAAATGTAGCCATATATTTCTAGTTTAATCCAAATTAAGAATCATCTCGTTTGGACAACTAGAGAAAGCGTTATGGCTAACAAACCGAAGCATACTCAGTGAATATTTTCCAGATCACTGCCAATTTTGTTTTTAAATCTTTCCTTAATACAACTCATACCCAGATCACTCTTTCTACTTCATTCAATCCTAATTCTAAACTTCATTTGAAATCAACATTATCCATAACAAAAATTTAATCCATGAATAATCATGAACACGAATAACAGAACATACACGTATGTACATATTCTTCATCAACTTACCACACAAATATTGCTTTCATTTTACTACTAACTTTTACCTTGATTCCTCCTATTTCAAAATCTTGTATCTACCAAAAGCACCGTATCAAATCATAAATCTATCCACATTTCTCATTCTATACTGTACTGTTGTCTATTGTTTCTTGGTTCAAAACTTTCATTCATTTGTTCTTTACTCGTGACTAGTCACCAAAATTTCTTATTCAATAGTTCTAATATTCTAAGAAAAGTTTGGGGTCCATCAATTCTCCCCATATAAAACAAAATTTCTTCCTTGAAATTCTTACCTGACTGTTCTCCTCATATAAACAATAATGTCACCTCAAATTCAAGAATCCAAACACATAGTTAGATACTTTACGTCAAACATAATGCATATACTCTCAGCAGCATATTCTACATTTCATGCTTGAGTTTTCATCAGGAATAAGACTCCTATAATCACTTTTGAATTATTTCATAATCATTTCTGATTTGTTTCTTCATTGGTCATTCTTAACATAAAACTATTTGATTTGCTTAACCTAATTCAAAGAAATTTTTCTCCGAGAAAGATTTCTTGCTACAATCATCTATGTTGTTTATTCATACAATCTTTATCAATCAATAGTTATCGTCTTCGCATTATACCTGTGTATCATCAAATTCAAGCCATTCGATCCAGAGATGTATTTCCTACAATCACCAAATTATATCTTACATAAATGATGCTTTGATCTTCATTGGTCTTTGACAATATTTGCATTAACTCTCCTTATTTAATTCTTCATCTTTTCCTTAATCTCATTCATATGAAAAGATGCTATCTTGTATACACTTTTAACTTCTCCATACTACGCATCATTTCATTCATCTCATGAAAAGTCATTTATGTCTATTTCATTTTCTCTCTACTATTTCCTCATTTCTATCTCATTTCCTATTGTCATCTTTTGATCTTCCATAAGCATATCCTTAATCACTTCCAAATCATTGATCCCTAATCATCATAACATTTTGATTTAACATCACAGACATATTCTTATGCTAAATCATAACTGTTATCACCTCAATTAAACAATCATGTTCAATTCCTAGTTCAACTTTTCAATTTCTCTTTACTTATACTCCTTAAATCTTGTCATTTTCACCTATGCCTCAATTTCTTCCTCAGTCAAATCAGGAAAACCTTTTCACATCCATATCAATTTAAATACATATCTATAACCAAAATTCCATCATCATATTCACTGGTATAACTACAAACACTGAATCTGTGTCTAACACATCGGACTACATAATATTTCTTATTTCTAAATATCCATAAACTTTGCTTACCATACACTTTATCAAGACACTATTGTTCTCACTAATTCTATTGGCCTTAACTCTTAACAATCGCTCTTGCGATTGACACATATCCGAAGGTTGCCCATGTAAGATCCTAATACTGGCGCTCTAATACTACTAATGTTGGGTCCCGTTTTTGAAACCCAACTCTTTAGATAACCATAATACTCTCAGCTCTTGCTTTGAAACCCTAATACTTAAGCGTGTGAATATCATCATGCTTAACTTGAACGTGCATACTAACTTGTAAGGTTATTTACTTGAACCCTTGATGCCACCCTAAGTATCATCACCCTTTTTTTTGGAAAATCCAACTCATCCATTGAAACACAGGAGTCAATATAAACATACACAATCAAAACTTCTTTAATCTATCGTTACATTAGTCAAGCAACAGAGTTTGAAAAACTTTAAATACTACATAATCTGAAATCTTAAGTTTCAAAAGATTACAAGAACTACAAAAATTCCTAAAATGAGGCTAAAGCCTGCCTTGACTCTCTTTTTCACTCCATCTCTTGCTCATCACCTGCAGGTGGGGACAGGAAGGTGATGAGCTTGAAAGCTCGTGGGCAACAGTTTATAATAAAAAGATAAACAAAACTTTTAAAAACATTTTACTTGTCTTATAAAACTTTCTTTAAGTTCATAAAACACTTGTTTCTTAGGCTAGCCAAAACATTTATAACTCATTTTTAATACCGAATTTCATGTGTATGCGAATCATGAATGCATCACTCACATCAACTTGTCATGAACACATAAACATATCAAATGGTTTGGGTAAGTCCAAAACATGACACACTACACATTTCCAATGAAATGGTCCTGTTTAGTCGTGAATTTTTGAGGGAGTCATTGAAGGAGCTCCATGCCACAAGCGGGCAGGTAGGAGAAGCCTATACTTAGGTCAACGTACACATGACAGTTCTTGAGGGACTACCACAAACTCACATAATGCAAAGATTTTAAAACCTTGTAAGCATAATGCCCAAAAAGGCGCATTCTCTTGAAAACTTGCTTTTCATATACTTGACGTATATCTTGACAACCATTATTGAAAACATGATTTCATAAACATGCATATTTTTGAAGATATCATTTTCATGGTCTTTTTTTTTTAAAAAAATCATCACTCAGATCATGCAGCAAGCATATAGCAGATTTCACAATCATTCATAAACAATAATGCAGCGCTTATGATGCAAATGAAATTAGAAAACTTATTTGATTTGTAGAAAATAATAGTAGCTTATTTACTCTATTATAAATATGTACCCACTTTGATTTCCTTACTTAAAGCCTTGACATGCTCATAACGCCTCTTCTCTTTGTAAACAACCTGAGGTATCAAAGGTTCTTTCCTGCTGTTTCTCTTGTCTCTCTTGATCCCTTTTATACAATAACAAAAATCCCACTAAATAAGTTTTCAATTGAAAATCCCTCAAAGCACAATCACTAAGATTGGTTCTAAAAATAATTAAATCCAAATATTTTCTAAACTCTATGAACTAAAATCCTATCAAAAATCTAAAAGTTTCAAAATGATCTTACCTTCATTCTTCACCAAATGAAGGGATCTTTGGCTCAAATAAAAGATATTCTCTTCCTCTACCTTTTTCTCTTCTTGAACAACCTCAAAACCTCTCTTGAGGGCTAACATAATTGAAACCCTAGCTTGTTTCTCTTCTTTCTCTCTTTCATTCTTTTTCAAGTTTTCTCTCTCTTATCTCTGTTCTCATCCACACATTTTGCTTCTCTAGCATCTTCTCATTCATGTTTTCTCTTTTATTTATGAGCAAGAAAATACTTTTTCTTCCAATTATGCCCTTAATAATTCCAAAAAGTTTATTTTATCCTTCCTTATAGGCTTATGTTCTTTGAAACTTAAGTGTCTTGCCAAAAATACCCTTGAATATTCTGACATAACACTTTCTTCAAAAAAATGTCCCCCATTGTCTTAAGTTTCTAATGCCACCAAAATCATTCAATTTGGTTCAGTGATTCAAAAGATATACTTCAAACATTATTGGACTGCTCTTGTCCAAAACAGTATACTATGCACAATTCCATCCAAAACTTGAAAGTCTTAGGAGCTGGATTACAATTCACTTCCTTCAGATACTTTGTAGCTATATGTCTCTAGTTTACCACAAATCATAAATCATCTTATTTGGAGTTCTACTGATCCCAAAATCATCAAAATGCTGAAGTATATTCAGTGGAATAACACCAGTTCACGTCCTTTAAGAGCATACACACTGTACCTACCCCGTATTTTTCACTTAATCTTTCTCATTTCATTTCATATAGCTTCAATTTTTGGTGGAGACGTAGAGAAAAGTCTTACGAATCCAATAGTTTAATAATCAAGTCATTTAGAGGTCTGGTGAAGAAGTTATGGTCAAAAGAAGCAACCATGTTTATGACCTCAATCATACTGAACCTGTTTCGGAGAAACAACCATAAATTTCTGTAGAAATTTCTGATTGAGGTGTTCTTTAGATGGTTTGAAAGAGTTTTTTACAAGATACAACTTTCATGAAAACCTTGAAGACAAATTCTTTCATCTGATGGGTCAAAAATAGAACATACTATATGACATCATTTTGAGGCGAAAGTGACATTATCAGACTAGACAAGGTTGGAAAAATTGCCATAACTTTCCCTACCGATATCGGATTAAGGTTTTCTTTATATGGTTTAAAAGAGGGATTCAATAGCTACAACTCTCATGAAGACTTAGAAGACAATTTCTTTCATATGGTGGGTCAAAAATAGAACAGACAATATGACGTCATTTTGAGACGGAAGTGACGTCATCAAACAATACAAGATTGGGAAAATTGCCATAACTTTCCCTACAAATATCGGATTAAGGTGTTCTTTATATGGTTTGAAAGAGGACTTCAAGATATACAACTTCTATGAAGAGTTGAAAGACAAATGCTTTCTTCTGATGGGACAAAAAAAGAACAAATTATATGGAATCATTTTGAGACAGAAGTGACGTCATTAGACAATACAAAGTTGGAAAAAATTGCCCTAACTTTCCCTACAGATATCGAATTAAGGTGTTCTTTATATGGTTGGAAAGAAGAATTCAAGATCTACAACTCTCATGAAGATCTTGAGGAAAAATGCTTTCATATGTAGGGTCAAAAATAGAACAAAATATATGATATCATTTTGAGATGGAAGTGACGTCATCAAAAGATAATTGCCATAACTTTTCCTAAAGATATCGGATTAAGGTGTTCTTTATATGGTTGGAAAGAGAACTTCAGGAGCTACAACACTCATGAAGATGTCAAAGACAAATTCTTTCATCTGATGGGTCAAAAATAGAACAAAAAATATGACATCATTTTGAGACGGAAGTGACATCATTAGACGATATAAGGTTGGGAAAATTTCCATAACTTTTACTACAGATATCGGATTAAGGTGTTCTTTATATGGTTTAAAAGAGGATGTGAAGAGCTACAACTCTCATAAAGACCTCAAAGAAAATGCTTTTATCTGATGGGTCAAAAATAGAACTGAAAATATGACGTCATTTTGAGAAGGAAGTGACGTCATCAGACGATATAAGGTTGGGAAAATTGCCATAACTTTCCCTACAGATATCGAATTACGGTGTTCTTTATATGGTTAGAAAGAAGACTTCAAGAGTTACAACTCTCATGAAGACCTCAAAGACAAAATCTACCTCTAAAGGATCTATATGGGAACAGAAGATGATGATAAATAGTAACTGAGACGATGAACAGTGACTGAGACGATAGACACGAATTGTAACTGAGACGACAGGTATGAACAGTAACTGAGACGATAGGTATGAACAGTAACTGAGACGATAGATATGAACAGTAATTGAGACGATAGGTATGAATAGTAACTGAGGTGATAGACATGAAAAGTAACTGAGACGATAGGTATGAACAGTAATTGAGACGATAGACATGAACAGTAACTGAGACGATAGGTATGAATAGTAACTGAGACGATGAACAGTGACTGAGACGATAGACAAAAACAGTAACTAGCCACACTCTTCGGAACGTCTCCCCTCATAAGGACCGTAAGTTTTTGCTCAGATGTCCAAAATTTTCATACTATATACCGTTAGAAAGATAAAAGAATGATCTACAGTTTTTTAGAAAGCAACTTTGCCAAAATCTATCTATATCAATCCAAAATTTGCCCCTAAAGTCCAAAGACGAATTTTGCATTCATACACCAACGTACTACACCCATTTCTTAACTTCCTGACAACTTTTGAGATTCTTAGAGATGAAATTGAAATTCGATATCTTTATAAGAAATGTAGCCATATATTTCTAGTTTAATCTAAATTAAGAATCATCTCGTTTGGACAAATAGAGTAAGCGTTATGGCTAACAAACCGAAGCACACTCAATGAATATTTTCCAGATCACTACCAATTTTGTTTCTAAATCTTTCCTTAACACAACTCATACCCATGTTACTCTTTCTACTTCATTCAATCCTCATTCTAAACTTCATTTGAAATCAACATTATCCATAATAAAAATTTAATCCATGAATAATCATGAACACGAATAACAGAACATACACGTATGTACATATTCTTCATCAACTTACCACACAAATATTGCTTTCATTTTACTACTAACTTTTACCTTGATTCTTCCTATTTCAAAATCTCTTATCCACCAAAAACGCCATAGCAAATCATGAATCTATCCACATTTCTCATTATGTACTATACTCTTGTCTATCGTTTCTTGGTTCAAAACTTTCATTCATTTGTTCTTTACTCGTGACTAGTCACCAAAATTTCTTATTTAATAGTTTTAACCTTCCAAGAAAAGTTCGAGGTCCACAAAAGATCTTTTATCAAAATTTTTTTTGAAATTATAATAAAATAGACTTGCTTTAATACCGCTTATTAGTTCTTAATAGCAATTGAATGAGAGGGGAACTGGATGTTAGAGAAATTCAAAGAAATTGCAACTTAATAAAGACCCTTAATATATTTCAAATTGAGTGATAAATTGCAATGACAATTTAATTAAGCTTAATCAATCAACTAAGAATAAAGTAAATAGTATAGGGAAGAGAAGTTACAAATTGATTTTATAGTAGTTCGGTAAACAAACCTTACCTACATCTGCTCCCTATTTTCTTTAAGGATTCCACTAATTTCTTCTTTTGACTATGTGAAGGGGAACTTTTTTGTAATAGTTTTTATCAGGCAAAGAGAAACAATTGTAAAATCTTCCTTAAAGGTTAAAGAGGAACCTCAATGCTTCTTGGAATACCCAAATATAAGAAAACTAGTCTCAATTGACATTTTAAAATGTAAATGAACCATACTTGCTTACTTTAATGCTCAAGGGCTTTCAATCACTTACAACCAATACATGAATGCTTATAAATGATCAAAACTCTTATAAATGTGTTATTACAAGTCCTCCAAATTTTATAATTAAAGATGTCTAACATTTAAATTCCTAAGTATTTATACCCATACTAGCTCCGAAATATCATTAGATATAGAAACTGTTGTTATAATAGTTAGTAACAATCGATCTAACACATTGGTTAATCAATGTACCATATTGGTCCATTAATGTATCAATCAATGTCATAAACAAACTTATTATACACAACTTTTTCAAAGTTATGTAGACATTGGTCAACCAATATGTCTGAAAACATATATTCAAAGATTTTTAAGTTCTTTCAAAAATCAAACCTCACTCTTTTTAGTAAAACTTAGATCCAAAAATATTTTCAAAATTCCTCAAAATGTATTTTAAAAGTTAAGAAAATTTCTTTGAAATTAAAGCCTTAATTTCTCTTGATAGATGAAAAAAATTTATACATTAAGTTAAAGACATAATATGTTTATACATAAAGACCTCCTAAAGTGTTAAAGTCACTCACAAAGAAATAGAAGAAAGATTAGAAATGAATTTGTAGACTTATCACGCCTTGATCTTCTTTGCTCTCGATCTTCTCCTTGCCTTGAATGTAATTAGTCTTCACAAATTGTTTTTTGACATCATTTCATAATATTTTTAATTAAATGATAAATCATTAATGATAATTATACTTTATTATTGTCAAAATATTGATCGTAACTTTCCTTGACTTAATAAATTTAGGCATGAATAATGGTTAGATCTTTATAAGGACTTCTGAGACTTTAAATGTGAAACTTTTGATTATACAAACATGTGGACTTAATTCGTGAAGGTTTTATTTTTAATAATGATTCTTTAATTTAAAAATAAAATTATTTTGTATACAAGTATTTCTTAATTAAATATTAACAAATAATTATGTAGCAATAACATTAATAACAAACTTAAAGTTGGATTATATTTAAAATTTTTAATTTATAATTTTTAGTTTAACTGATATTATAAAATTAAATAAAATTTAAAACTAAAATTAAATTTACTTTTTTTTAAAAATTAATTCTGGTTCTGGCACATCGCTTCAGGACAAGTAGCGGAAGAACTCAATTCGATACAGATTATGCTTTCGGTAACAACGACCACCCGCAAACTACAAATAAGTCCACGGCAGACTCAATATCTACCCAGTAAAATCGAAAGTCCACATCAGTCCAGCACACAATAATTGTAAATGATAAGCTCACCTGCCATTTTTCAACCCCTATTCTCACAACAAACCCAAACTCACTCTCGAGGTAAAGAATCAAGATCAGATATGACAGAGACCACGATAAAAATCGGCGTGGTGGGATGCGCAGACATAGCCCGGAAAGTCTCACGGGCCATCAATCTTGCCCCCAACGCCCATCTCGCTGCCCTGGCCAGCCGCTCGGTGGAGAAAGCTGTGGCCTTTGCAAAAGCCAACAACTATCCACCCGATGTCAAGATCTACGGTTCCTACGAGGAACTACTCGACTACCCAGATATCGACGCCGTCTACATCCCTCTCCCCACCAGCCTCCACGTCAAATGGGCGTCCTTGGCTGCCCGAAAAAAAAAACATATCCTCCTTGAGAAACCTGCAAGTTTCAACGTTGGAGAATTTGATCAGATATTGGAGGCTTGCGAGGCTAATGGAATTCAGATTATGGACGGGACGATGTGGATGCATAATCCTAGGACTCAGAAGATGAAGGACTTCTTGAGTGATAAAGACAACTTCGGAGAGCTCAAATCGGTGAGTTTTAGCCTACGATGTTGCCTTTTCTGGTTTTTTGTTTTTACCACAAGAAAGTGATTTATGGAAATTTTGGTCATTTCAATTTTCAGGGCCTCGTTTTGAGATTCATGCTGAGAAGCTTTTTATCTGTTTTCTTTATTTCGTTGTCGGTATTTAGTTAGTAAATTATTAAATTGGTTGTAACAAATTGTAACTCTATTTATCGAGTTATAGGAATTCAGGAGTTTTGTATCATGTAGAGATAGGTAGAGGAGGTTGTGATTTAAAGTTGAGTCCAGTTCTGTAGGCACATACGTACTACGCTGGATGAACTATGTCGGGTGACACGAGAGCCATGGCTCCCCAATTCCTGACATAATATGTGATTTGTAGGTGATACTCATTTCTGTTGCCTATGAGCTTGTAGTTCAACGGCACAAGTTCTCCTTCCCCAATCAGATTAGGACCCAGTGATATTGAAAATGTTGAAAACTTTAATCCCCTTTAGCCTGACATTTTTAAGAAAATGATGGATCGTCTTGAAATAAATATACTATATCAGTATATCCCTTTTCTGCTAACCTTCCAACATCAGAATATATCATTTTCTTGTTTGTTATTCGGTTCTCCTGTTAGTCTTTATGGTACTTGCTATGATGAAAGGACACATTCAGAAGCATTTGTTCTTGCAGATACAAACTTGCTTTACGCTTTCAGCGGGTGAGGATTTTCTCAAGAATGACATCCGTGTGAAGCCAGATCTTGATGGTCTTGGAGCCCTTGGTGATGTTGGATGGTATTGCATCAGAGCTATTCTCTGGGCTGTTGATTACGAACTGCCAAAGACTGTCGTAGCCCTGCGAGGGCCTATATTAAATGAAACGGGGGTGATTTTATCTTGTGGAGCTTCTCTTCACTGGGAAGATGGTAAAGTAGCAAGCTTCCACTGTTCTTTCTTGTCACATTTGACAATGGATTTTACCGCTGTAGGAACAGCAGGTACTCTGCATCTCAATGATTTCGTAGTTCCTGTTCAAGAGAAGGAGAGCTCTTTCACCGCGGCGTCAAAATGTTGGTTTAATGAAATGGTGACGGGGTGGACATCAACAGCAAGCCAGCACAATGTTGCTACTGATCTCCCCCAGGAGGCTTGCATGGTCAGAGAATTTGCTCGATTGGTTGGAAATATTAAGTCAAATGGTGCAAAGCCTGATCAGACTTGGCCATTGCGTACAAGAAAGACACAGCTGATACTTGATGCAGTCAAGGCATCGATTGACAGTGGTTTCGAGCCTATTGAGGTTGTAGAGTGATTTTAGTACTTTGAATGCGTTTCTATCTCCTCCAACTGTTAATGTGTTTACTGTGAATGAGGGCGAACCACTAAGATTGGCCCTAAGTTATAATGAGTATGTTGTCGTCCTCTTAAGGTTTAAATTTCAGTGGTGCCAAGTGAAATTCATTAGACTTAAAGTGGTCCTTTGTTCATCAGAAATAAAGGAAGAAGGAAACGCAAGGCCATGTGGAGCTTTGTTGGTGAAGTTGTGTGGCGTGTATAGATCCTTGTTTGAACTTCTCTATCAACTTTATCCTATTTACATGGGTGTCTTCTTACTTTTTTTTTTTCTCTTCTCTGACTACTTTCGAGGAACTTTTCCAAAACATTTTTATATAGCTTTTCCTAAGATTATGGCAAACAAAAACTTGATGTTTGACCTGAATTCAGATTCTGAAAATAGTTGACAAATAAATGCTTCAGCTAATTAAATCTATGTATTCCTGTACATTCATTTCTCTTGCCAGCACCAAATTTTAAGTCATGATTTTATTCCTTCTACTTTCCTTCGTCTATGCTTTGCTAAATGAAGACGGGAGTAATTTTTTAGACTAAGGAGATGACATCCCAGCGACCACATTGGTGGTGATTCAAGCGACACGCATGATTTTGATTTGGCGACACCGGCGAGGGTCTACGTTGAAAATGTGCTGCAACTAAATGGTTGGTTATGTCCTATACAAGAACATATAAAAGCTGGTTGAGTTTTTAGGGGCTGGCCGAATTAATGCCCAAACAAATTCATATGGACCGTTAAAATTGTTGCAAACCCATGACATCCCAAAATGCCAGAATCTCAAAAGCATGCATAAACATATTATATGAACATGATATAGCAATACATGTACCTTTTGATTCTCCTCCTTTTTTGATTCTTCTCTTTGTTTGGGTTGTTGCAAACACCAAAACCTCCTTGATCACTTAAGAACACTCAAAGATGAAGAAGAAACAATGTGTAAGGGTGGTTAGAGTAACAAACTAGAAGAGTTCAAGTTGATGCTCTAATGAAGAGAAAGATCAAGACTATGTTGCTTGCATTTTGATTCATGCAACAATTGCATAAATTGCGTGAACAAGACTTAAGACACTTCTCTCTAACTCTAGAACTCTTTTAGACACCTTATTCTCTCACTTAAGTGTGTTTATGATTGGTTAGCTCTTTGATACATAAGTGAAGAACTCACTTATATAGATCTGTCGGACCTTCGATCACAATCGTGACCTATGAGCCATGATTATGGCCTACTTAACTGACAGCCTCGCCTTTGGTCATGATCATGACCTACTTAAAAATAGTCATACACACTTTATTTTTTATTTGATCTTTTGTGCGTTTGACCCTTAGATTCCCAATTATTTTGGACACTTGAATTAACTCTTAATCCAAGTAAATCATGGATGGTTTCATGCCACTTGAATGAACTCTTAATTTAAGCAAATCATGAAGGGTTTCATGATGCCAATTTACCAAAATATAAGTGGATTAACACACGAACTCTTCGATAGTTAATTATCTGACTTACGAACCTTTCCATAGACAATTACCGTGTAATTCATCCTTTCACCATTCTATACCCCACTTGGTTCAGAGTATAAGCTATGTTTCAACCCCCACTAGACTGACTACGCCACATCTAGTAAAAGTAATGTTAGTTCTTGTCCTGAGAATCCCATTATTCTACGTGTCAACACCCTACGAGTGACCTCATCTTGAGGCAACAAGGAATAATGTCAAAGTACATGATCAGTATCTAAGATATCCTTGAGTACCTTATGTCTAAGGATATTTGCACCGTTGTTATGATGAGATTAATCATTGACATTTTATAGATCATCCATATGATAATCTCATAACGGGTCATCCGATGTACTTACTACTCTTAGTAACCATCCACATGTTAACTCTAAATATCTCATGCTTATAGTTTATGATATTCACTGCTTGATCAAATCAAAGAGTATAGCTTGTGCTAGTCTATCCGGATTAATAATGTCATGTCTTATTAATCCTATGATTAGAGATTATTTAGATACTAACATAATTGCACATGATAGGAAACTCATTATCATGATCTCATCATGATTTCCTTTATGCTATGTTTTGTATCATGGACATCATTAATTCGATTTAAGATCAACATCCATTTATATATAAACGAACATCAAATTAATGAAAAATTTTCTTTTGCTTTATTATTTAAAATAAAGTTTATACAAAAGTGTTAAAGGTGATTGCCTTTATACAAAAGTGTTAAAAGTGATTGCCTTTAGTGTAATCTCCCACTTACAATAAAGCCAATCGTCTTTGTATCTAACACCATAGGCGAGTACACCAGAATCAAATTTCATTTGAAGAAGTGGCTTAGTTAATGGATTAACAATGTTTTGATATGTGAGCACTCTCTCTATCTTCACATCACTTCTATCAATTATCTCCCTGATTAGGTGATATCTCTTGAATACGTGCTTGGACCTCTGATGAGACCTTGGTTCCTTGACTTGAGCAATAACCCCATTGTTGTCACAACACAATAGTATTGGGTCTACAATGCTCAGAATCACTCTAAGTTTTATAACGAACTTCTTGATCCAAACAGCTTTTTTTGTCGCTTCTGCAGCTACAATGCACTCTAACTTGGTTGTTGAATCTGTAGTCGCCTCTTGTTTGGAACTCTTCTAACTGACTGCTCTACCATTCAGTGTGAAAATATATCCTAAGTGAGATTTGGAGTCATCTTGGACAGATTGAAAACTGGCATCCGTATGTCCGCTCATTATGAGATCTACATTTTCATATATCAAGAATACATCCTTAGTCCTTCTTACGTACTTTAGGATATTCTTGACAGCCATCTAGTGACACTCACCAGGATCCGATTGATATCTACTCATAACACTTAGAACATATGATATATTAGGTCTTGTAAATAATATAGCATCTATGATTGATTCTATTGTCGAAGCATACGGGATCATACTCATGCGAGTCCTCTCATCTTGCATCTTGGGACCTATAAATTTTGAGAGCTTTATCCCGTATGTCATGGGAAGAAACTTTCTCTTAAACTGCTCTATACTAAACCTCTTTAACACTTTATCTATGTATATAGACTGTGAAAGACCTAACAACTTCCTTGATTTATCTTTATAGATCTTTGTTCCCAATATATAAGTTGCTTCTCCAAGGTTTTTCATGGAAAAATTTTAAGGAAACCAAATTTTTACTGATTGCAAACTTGAGACATCATTTTCTATTAGTAATATGTCACACATATAATATAAAAGGAATATGATATCACTTCCACTAACCTTCTTATACACATAAGGTTCATCTGAATTTTGTGAGAAACCAAACTCTTTGATTGTCTCATAAAAACGGATGTTCCAATTTCTATATGCTTGCTTTAATCCATAAGTGTATTTCTGAAGCTTGCATACCTTTTTGCTATCTTTAGATATGAAGCCCTTAAGTTGCATCATATACACATCCTCAATTAGCTTTCCATTCAAGAAAGTCGTCTTCACATTTATTTGCCATATCTCATAGTAATAATGAGCAACAATGGCTATGAGTATTCTAATGGATTTAAGCATAGCTACGGGGCTAAATGTCTCATCATAGTCAAGTCCTTGTCTTTGACAATATCCATTAGTGATTAGCCTCGCTTTATAGGTAATCACATTACCATCTATGTCAATTTTCTTCTTGAAAATCCATTTACACCCTATGAGTTTTAGCCCTTCAGGTGGGTCAACTAAAGTCAATACTTGGTTTTCAAACATAGAATCCATTTCGGATTTCATAGCTTGAAGCCAATTTTCAGATTCTAAACTCTTTAGAGCCTCTTCATAGGTTGTAGGCTCATTGTCTTCTTTGAGCAATACGTCATTTTTTTTTTACTTATGAGAAATCCATAACTCTCTGGAACATTGTGTATCCTACTTGACCTACGAACATTTTGAGTGTTAGAAGGTTCAAATGTTGTCTCATCTCTGTTAAAAACAATTTCGGGTTCAGGCAGTTGATTTGCGTCTATTTGAGCATCATGAACTTCATCAAGTTCAACTTTGCTCCCATTGTCTTCTCTTAGAAAAAATTCTTTCTCTAAAAAGATAACATGCTTTGAGACAAACACCTTTTGCTTTAAATCATTATAGAACTGATATCTAATTGTTTGCTTAGGATATCCAACAAATAGACACTTATCATATTTCACTTCAAGCTTGTCTGATTAAATCCACTTCACGTAATCCGAAAAACCCAAACTTTCATATGAGAAAGATAAGGCTTTTTGTTAGTCCATATCTCATATAAAGTAACTTCAACTCCTTTTGAAGGGACTTTGTTTACAACATAACAACAGTCTCAAGTGCATAACCCCAAAAGGGTTTCGGTATATCTGCTAAGCCCATTATTGACCTTACTATGCCCAACAAGGTTTGGTTTCTTCTTTTAGTCACGCCATTATGTTGTGGTGTGTAAGGTGGAGTCCATTGAGATACTTTCCCGTTATCCCCAAGATAAGTTAGAAATTCCTTGTTCAAGTATTCACCACCTCGATATGATCGAAGTGTCTTGATACTTCTACAGAGTTGTTTCTCTACTTCATGTCTAAATTGTTTGAACATTTCAAATGCTTCAGAATTGTATCTCATTAGATACACATACCCATATTGTGAATAAACATCGATAAAGGTAATGAAGTACATAAAACCACCTCTAGCATGAATGGACATTGGACCACATACATCAGAATGTATTAGGTCTAATAACCCATTCTCTCGTTCACCCTTTCCTTTAAAAGACAATTTATTCATCTTGCCTAATAAGAAAGATTCACATGTGTAATATGATTTATAATCAAATGACCCTAAACTACCTCTCTTGTGTAGCTTAGCCATACGTCTCTTACTTATATGGCCAAGTCGACAATGCTATAAGTAAGATGATTTTATGTTATCTAGTTTTGTCTTTTATTTTCAATTATATTTAAAATTAGATTGCACATATCTAATATGTAAAAGCCATTGCACAATGTAGCAGTACCAAACAATATTTCATTCAACCTAATTGAACAACCATTGCTAGAAAAAGTTAAAATGAAATCTCACTTTATTAAGACATGAAACAAATACAATGTTCTTTGTCACAACAAGCACATAAAAGCAATGACCCAAAATTAACTCTAGCCTACTAGGAAGATACAAACCATGGGTTTCTACGGCTAATACAACAACTCTTGCTCCATTTCCCACATGTAGGTCTATCTCTCCCTTTTTGAGCGGTCTAATATCCCTAAGATTGTGCATATCAACACATATGTGTGAGCCACATCCGATATCTAATACCCAAATGTTATGATCAAAAATAGTATTAACCTTAATGACAAATAACATACCTAACAGTGGAGCATTTAATGGCTTCTTCTGCTTCAGCGACTCCAGATAAGCTTTGCAGTTCCTCTTCCAATGTCCTTTCTCATTACAATGGAAGCAAATCCCCTTTGATGCAGTCTCATTTGCCTTCTTCATGGCTACACCTTCCACTGGCTTCTTAGACTTCTTTTTTTTTTTGTTCCTCTTGTGAGAACCAGAAGGAGAGTCCACCAGCATCACAACCTTATTGTCTCTCTTGACAATTTGCTCAACTGTTTTGAGCAGATTAATCAGCTCATGTATCAAGGTAGATATTTGTTTTATTCGATAGTTAACCATAAACTCTGAATAACTATTGGTTAAACCAGTCAGAATTAAGTCTATACTTAATTCATGATCTATTACGAAACCCAAACTGGCTAACCTCTCAATGTATCTAGACATCTTCAGCACATATTGCACTAGAGATGATCCCTCAGCCATCTTAGAGTGGAAAAGCAACCCCAAGGACCTTTCAAACTGAGCTTGCTCATTAAACAGTTCCCTTAGATGGTAGACTATGGTATGAGCATCCATAGCCTCATACTACTTTTGCAGTTCTGGTGACATAGAGGCTAACATTATATAACTAGCCAATTCACTATCATCCAGTAGCTTCTTATAAGCTTTCTGATCCTCATCAGGTGCATTGGCAGCAGGGGGATCAGGAAGTGGTTCATTTAGGACATATCTTAATTTCTCAAATTTAAGAACAATTCTCAAATTTTGCAGCCAATCTAAGAAGTTAGGTCCTGTGAGTTTGTTAGAGTCTAATAGAGCATGTAGGTTCACATTGGATGAAGACATTGTGGTAATTCAATAACCTAGAAGAATGAGAGAAAATGTTAGAATGTACGCTAATGCATATCAATAAGGACTTTAATCACATGCATTATGGGTCCCATTATTTTTATTCAAATCCATGGCCCTAACTACGAATTCAAGAAAGCTTATAGTTTTCCTAATAGGTCGATATCCAATATTACTAAAAATGACCTTGGGTTTGCCCAACAAGCCACCTTAGGTCAATCGGTAGGTATCATTCACACCAATTGCATTCAGTTATGCAACTATCGACTTGTGCCATCAACTGTTGATTTAGCATACTCATTGGGTTATCAACTCTTGATGTATACAACCTAACTTCGCCTCTATCCATATTAACATTGAGTTTGCCCAACAAATCAACGCTTCCAGTTAGGACCAACCCATTAATCCGAAAATCTAATTTCTAGGTTTGAACATATTCGAGTAGAGCAAGTTTGGGTTTGCTCGACAACCCAACTATAAAAGAACTCTGGTCCTTGCCATATTAATGGAAGGTGTAAGTCCTAATATTTCGATTGAGGGACTTGTTCTTTGGTCTCATCAATACTTGGATGATATTGTATATATATCACACACACACACACATCCATAACCACCTTTAAAATGCATCTAATGCATGTATCAGACAAAGGAGGTTCAATTTAGGTTGTGACTTGACTATGCATCTAAAGTTCATGCTTCGATTCAACGATTGAGGGACTTGTTCTTTGATCTCATCAATACTTGGATGATATTGTATATATATCACACACACACACACACACACACACACACATGGACAACTTAATTAAATTTAGCCTATGTCCATAACCACCCGTAAAATGCATCTAATGCATGTATCACACAAAGGAGGTTCAATTTAGGTTGTGACTTGACTATGCATCTAAAGTTCATGCTTCGATTCAACTCTTAAATCGAATCGGGTACTAGTGTTAGTCTTGGTTAATTTGAATTATGAACGTGATTCGATTAGGAACCCTAAAATTCAATTATTTTGATGTCCAAATTAAACACTTTAATTCTAGTACACATGCCTTTTTTTTAGTCACACTAGAAATGCTACGCTCTATTTGGATTAATTCTAAATTAATTCCTACGGTTTCTAAAATTCCTGAACATCAATTAGTCATCTATAATATCCCTAGGTCATCTCAAATTCATCTAGACAATTTCGGCACTTGCTAAAAATATCTTGACTACAAAATCATCAAGATAAATAAGTTAACCTACTAGATACTAAAAAGATCAATTCGATGTCCGGAAAATTTTCAGAACCCTAATTTCAAGCACATGCACTTAATATGCTACTAGCATCAAAATGATACATTTCTTATCTCATAAAAACTTTATTAAGGTCTTATAACCAAAACACATACATCATTATTCATCATCAACTTTTAAAAAGCTGACCAATGTTGACTTTGATTTGATTTATTCAATTAATTATGGAAAAATTCCAGAGTCTTATACACATTCTAAATGTGTCTAATAAAAAATTCTAAAGACTAATTCCTAGGAATTATTTATTAAGTCAGTGGAACTAGCCAACACATCACATGTCTATGACATTTGTCATATTACTTCTAACACTAGTCATACTCTACATGATGCATGCATAAGATAATCAATTTAATAATTTTCATGCATCTCATACATGTGGCAACATCTTATCTTGCATTTCCATGCAGAAAATTCATAAATACAATTTTTAAAAAAAATAATATGGAATTTACAATCATGCATGTTCATAAGATTTCTAGAATTTCCTAAAACTTCATATATGCATAAGGCTGAAACTAAATTTGTAATAAAATAGAAAAAGATATTCAATTGCATCTTACTTTGATAGAAACATAACATAACACCTTATAAACATTTATGTGAAAGAAAATTAGAAATTTTTTTCTAGAATTATTATGAAATTTTCAAAATCAACATATGCATTCAGTTTTCCATAAATTCCCAGAAACCAACATATGAACATACTGGACATTAATTCGAAATAAAATAGAAAATGACATTCAATGGGAATTTCCTTTGATAGAATATAATATAACACCTTATAAACATTTCTGTGAAAGAAAATCAGAAAAAAATTTCTAGAATTTATATGAATTTTTCCACATCAACATGTATGTTAGTTATAACCTAGCAAACTCTTTGCACATGTTCAATACATCATCCAATACATGCATGACCCTGCTCTGATACCACTGTTGGGGAAGACATGGATTCGTGCATCACATGCACGAATAAACCCCATTACATCCCAAAAAGCCAGAATCTCAAATGCATGCATAAACAGATTATATGAATATGATATAACAGTACATGTACCTTTTGATTCTCCTCCTTTCTTGATTCTTCTCCTTGTTTAGGTTGTTACTAACACCAAACCCTTCTTTGATCACTCAATAACACAAAAAGATGAAAAAGAAACAATGTGTAAGGGTTGTTAGAGCACCAAACAAAATGAGTTCAAGTAGATGCTCTAATGGAGAGAAAGATCAAGACTATGTTGCATGCACTTTGATTCACGCAACAATTGCATAAATTACATGAACAAGACTCAAGACACCTCTCTCTAACTTTAGAACTCTTCTAAACACCTTATTCTCTTACTTGAGTGTGTTTATGACTGGTTAGTTTTTTTGTACATAAGTGAAGAACTCATATATGTACATTTGTCGAGCCTTCGGTCACGATCGTGGCTTACTTAATTAACAGCCTCGCCTTCGGTCACGATCATGCTCTATGAGCCATGATCATGACCGACTTAAGAATAGCCATACATATTTTATTTTTCATCCGATCTTTTATGCGTGTGACCCTTAGGTTCTTGGTTGTTTTGGGCATTTGAATTAACTCTTAATCCGAGTAAATCATGGATAGTTTCATGCCACTTAAATTAAATTTTAATTCAAGCAAATCATGAAGGGTTTTATGATGTCAATGTACCGGAATATAAGTGGATTAACATATGAACTCTTTGATAGTTAATTATCTGACTTACAAACCTTTCCATAAATAATTATCGTGCAATTCTTCCTTTCACCATACTATACTCCACTTGGTTCAAAGCATGAGCTATGTGTCAACTCTCACTAGAATGGCTACGTCACATCTAGTCCAAGTGATGTTAGTTATTATCATAAGAATCTCATTACTCTGTGTGTCATTAGGGACTCTCTTCATGACACATAACTGCTCTGGCCAGAGACTCCTGAGTAATGACCCGACAAGAGGTCGTGGTATTATCTCCTTCTATCAAGAGTGGTGAATCCTTTATTATCTACCCAATTACATTTGAATATCAATAGCTGTACCCAATCACCACCCTATGAGTGACCTCGTCTTGAGGCAACAAGGAATGATGTCAAAGCTCAGGATCAGTATCCAAGATATCCTTAAGTACCTCAAGTGTAAGGATATTTGCACCATTGCTATGATGAGATTAATCATTGACCTTTGATAGCTCATCTATATGATAAACTCATAGTGGGTCATCTGATATACTTACTACTCTTAGTAAGCATCCATATGTTAAATCTAAATATCTCATACTTACAATTTGTGAGTTCCACTGCTTGATCAAACCAAGGAGTATAACATGTGATAGTCTATTTGGATTAATAATGTCTTATCTTATTAATCCTATGACTAGGAATTATTTAGATACTAACATAATTGCACATGATAGGAATCTCATTATCATGATCTTATCATGATTTCCTTAATGCTATATTTTGTATCATGGACTTCATTAATTCGATTTAAGATCGACATCTATTCATATATGAATGAACATCAAATTAATGAAAAATTACCTTTCGCTTTATTAATCAAAATAAAGTTTATACAAAAGTGTTAAAAGTGATTACCTTTAGAGCACTACTTTAACAAGGATTATATAAGTTAAACTCTTTTACTATATTCGAGATCTAGATTATCATCTATAATGTGTTATAACCACTAAAATATTAAGAATATTAAAATAGTTTTGACTAACTTTTTGTGCATAATTTTCTCATATAATTCAATTCCTTCATCATATAATATTCAAATTAGACATGGAGTATATAACTAATATATACTTTATTTAAGTCTAATCATGTATGTTTTCCATTATTACCAATTAATTCTATTAATGAAATTTATAAAATATTTTATGAAGTGTCATTTTACCTTGTCTAAGGATTTTCTATATCAATATTAATGGAACATTATCTCTAATCATTTTCGGGTGATAAATCCTATATTTATCTCCTAAATATTTTCATATAATTCATACTTTTTCACTACTCTTAACTATAATAGGTCACAAGTAATATCAAAACATATAAATCTAGATCTCATGTTGAAAGATAACTTATATAATCATCACAATGTGAATTTCTATAGACATACAAGTAATGCTCCAAATGAAATTCTTTAGTTCAGTGAACTTATTCTCTAACAAACGTCCATATGTTTATTTAAGTATATCTATACTTTAGTCTATAAAATCGACTACTCCTTTCATACAAAAGAAACACATGTAATAGTCTTTTTATACTCTATTAATTTCTAGGCCCATTAGAACAATATCTGGGAATAATTTTTTAATATTACTTAAATAAAATGTGAATCTAATAAATATGATCACATCATAATTTTGTTTGTAAGTCACATTTATCCTATAATCTTTATCGCTTGCATCTAAATGCTTATAAGATAAATAAGGTCTTGAAATAATTATGGCACTAAAATATGACTAACCAATTTTTTGTAGAGCATAAACTAATAATCTCTTAATTATACTAGGTCAATCGTTTAAGTATTTTATACCATATCTCCATAATAAGCATGCTACTACTAGTACATTGGCTTAGTAAGAGAATTCTACAAAATTCCCAAATTAATAACTTGCTTGAATATAATAACTTTCAACATAATCATCACTATAATTAAGAAAATTTGCTTAAATACATACTTGGATCTTTGATGAGACCTTTACTCCTTTTGCATGCCTAATAAATCTATTGTTCTGTAGTATATTACTGTATAAACAATAGAAGGAACTATACCAAGTTCATTAAATCATTAATCCAAACAATAATTAAAACTTATTATGGCTTAGTTAGCAATTAATGCTACATAATGGAACCTTTATAATCTCAAAGTAATATTTTTCCAAGTAAAATATATCTTAACTAGGATTTACTTCTAATGGTAATGTCTGTATAACTTAGGATTTACTTCTAAGTTGTATGACACATGAAAATGATGGAAGGAGCTATTAAGAAAGTTCCCATACTATAAACTTAACTTGGGATTGTAAGTGCAAACATTTTATAGTAAGTTGAATTATTAACTAAGTAATTGATCATTCCATCTTCATATAGGACTATAAGCTTAAAAATTACTGAGGGATTATGAGAGTTTATCAAGAACATTTATATAAATAACTACAAGTAGAAGAACCTAAGGCTGAAGGAAAAATCGTGTGGAATTTATAATGTTAACGTAATGACAATTTTGGAGACAAAAATCCTTAAGTTAGAAGATTGGGATTAATAGCTCAACTAATATGAGCAATAAGTTACAACATTTATGGTAGGGGACAACCAAATGATGAATGTTAGGACCATAAAATATGGTATATTTAACTGCATATTTTGATTTTATGGGTAATATATCTCAAATTAACCCATATGGTAACATTTACTATTTAAGGTGGAGAAACCATCCTAACTTTTTCATGAAACAATCAAGCTCCACTTGAATTTTGGAAACAGTAATAACAAGAAGGAAGCTTATAAAGAAACTCATTACTATATCTAAGGCTCGCTTCTAGATTACTGAAGCATCTTTTCAAAATTAATGAGATTTCATCTATAACATAGAAATTCATATTGGAAAGCTTACTAAGCTTATTTTTGAAAGGCAACTAAGTGCTTTGTAAAACAATATTAAGCCAAAATTGAGGGAGTAACTGAATTCAATAACTTTAAGGATTAAAAGGAAATTGTAAGTTAAAGGAAAAAAAGCCAAAAAAAAAGGAGAAGACTATTATACAAAAGAACAAGGATAAAAAGAAGCTGAATTAGAAAGATGAGGACCTATAGAAGGGAATGGTCAAAGAGTATAAACAAATAACTCCATACCAGAGTAGGCTTCAGATAGATAAAAAGAAAGATGACTTTGGTAAGTTTTTGGAGCTTCTTAGATAATTACATATTAATAATAACTTTGGTTAAAGCTTTATGATATGTGTTAAAATATACCATATACTTAAAGGATCTCCTTTTTAATAAGAAGAAACTCAAAGAGTGGTCGATGGTGATTCTATGTGAAGAGTGTCCTTTATCCTACAAAACAAGCTACCCTATAAGATTAAAGATAATTAGTCTCATTATTCCTTGTAATATTGGTAGCTTATCAATTGAAAGGGCATTAGCAGACTTAGGAGCTATAATTAATTTGAAGTCATATAATATGTTTAAGAAACTAGTATATGATGAACCTAATGAACTCTTCATCATTTTGGCTTAAGTTAGAAAAAAAAAATTTCATCCCATAAGCATGTGGTCAAATGATGTATGTTCAACATCTATCTTCTTCTATTATTTCATTCCACCCAATAGGATGATTCACTACATTACATGTTTATTACATACTTTCAGACATTACTTTTGAAATTACATTAAAAATTAGATAATCATGAGATTCTAGCTCCATCTTATGGAGAACACACCATTTAGGAATGTATAAGAACCTTCCTCGTATATCCAATATGGAAAGCTTATATTGAACTACTAGCCATATAGTGTGTGCTGTTTTAGGGTAGTGGTCTTTACACCATACCATTTTGTTCCAGTTTACTTGTAGAGTGGCCTTATTGTATAACAATCTACATGAAGCATTAAAGTAGGTCCTAGAAGCCACTGATTTCCATAACTCTTTTATGATAGGGCATAAGCTATATTTGCATTTGGATGAATATTAATCCCTAAAGGTTCTAACTATAGTTTTCATAAGTTATGAAAACTAAAAGAAACCAAAATTAAAAATATAAACTAAAAACTTAAAAAATAGAATACTAAAAATAGTAATAGCAATAAATACACTTTAAGAAATTGTGGGCTGCTTATGATTTTATCAACTTGTTTAAGATATTATTTAAAAAGAATTATGGCTTGTGGAACAAAAAAGAAAAAGAAGCTTATAGTAAGTTGAAGGAGAAGTTTCAAGAAAATGATAAGAGTCTACAAATGTAGATGATGATTTGAAAGAGAGTTTGAAACTTTAACATAAAGGATTCCAAATCTAAAAAAGAGTATACAAATAGAGTGATAAAATTTTTAAATCATATTTAGATTGTTTGGAGATGAGTTTTAGAATTAAGAATTGTAGAAAAGGTTCTTGTTAATCTCCTTGAGAGGTTTGAATAAAAAAATTTCATTAGAAGAATAAAAATACATAAATTGACATTATTGAATTAATTAATGGCTTATATAAAGTTGGGCAAAAAATACACTCAGAAAACAAAAGAAAAGGCAATTGAGAGTGCCTTTTAAGTTTTTCCAAGTATATAATATAATCAAATAAACGTGATTATTTTCAAATCGGTGTCAAAAGATAAAAGATCGATGCATAATAATGGCAAAGATAACATATCTTCACCTATGTATCAGTTTATTTTTTCTTGACGCTAAATATTAGTTGCAAATCATATAACTAGTTTGGACATGTTCAAATAGTTAGCAAGTTTAAGGGGGAGCCATCTTAATAAGTAAATATGTAAATCATTTTTTTCTTATAATCTTCTCAATTTCATGAAAATGCTCATCTTAAGGTAACATCTTTTTCCTTGCCTAAAAATATAGCATAAATTGATTAAACCTAGGTAATTAAGGCATAAAAATAAAGCAAAATACTAGTAAACATATTTAAATTTGATGTACATAAAATACCACCACATTTAAGTTTTTACTTGTTCTTTAGCAGATCAATCTCAGTCAATTTGAAATTAAGTTTCAATTTTAAAGAAGTTCAACAAATACATTAAAGCAATCAAGATTACTTCAAATACATTAAAGTAATCAAGATTACTTACCATCCACTTAACTACATCATTCATACACTAGCTAGGCCTCTAAATACTTAAACTAATGTGCAATTTAGTTTAACCTAGATCAACAGTCCTTTAAAAATTAGCTTAATTCTAAAAACAGTTCAAACATTTTGATATACATAAAAAGTTCACATATTTTCCTTACAATGTTTTTGATCCAAATTACTTTGGCCTTATGTTTATTTTTAAATAATTTTGAAAGAAGTTAATTGAGAAATGATAATAATTTATCATATTTAAAGGAAAAATAAGAAAATAATATCACTTTTTGGCTAAATAGGGCATGACACAGGTTGTGTGTCGACTTTAGCTATACAGTATAATACACAGGCTGAAGGAAGGTTATGTGGTAAAAGAAGAGAAACATAAAGTTAAACAACTCAAGACACAGTTATATGTTAACCCATATCTTATTCTACAAAAGTTACATGGCCTAAAACACTAATGTTTCTAAACCCATACTAGTATCTAGAATTTAGAAAGAGAGTTAAATAGCTTAAGATGGGGCTATATCCTAAACTATGTCAATAATAGATATAATTTGTAAAAGATGGAAATTATATTTTGTATTCTTTTTTTGACTTTTCTTTCATAATTGACTTTAGTTTTAGCTAGTGTTAGACATCACTATCAAAGAAGCGCCTAAGAACATATACAAAGGGCATTTTTAATAAGGAAAGAGTTTTAAATTCATTATAAAGAATTGATCAACTAAAAAGGATAGATAATTTCATTAGGGGATGTATTTCAAGTGTCATTTATAGAAAAATACTTCTATAGATGAAACCCTAATTTTATATGTTTTAATTAAAATTTTAGTAAAGGTTTCTATGTTTGAGATTTATATGTGTTATTTTTAATGTTTACCATATACAAGTGAGATCTTAGGTCTATTTTGATTTACATGTTAACATACTTAAGAGAACATACATGTAAAATTTCTTTGACACATATATTAATGATTGAATGAAGATCTAAAGATAAACCTACATAACCATTTCTATATTAGGGTAGCCTTTTTCTGGGGTTTCAAAGAATGCATTATGTGAAAAGATAGTGAGACAGAGATATTAGTTAAAATATTTACTAATAGATAGTTTGATTTTGAGAGGTAGCATATCCTTATCTTGGAAGACTTTACTAGTCTAAATAATAAAATTCGTATAATTGAATAAATATATTAGAAGAAGTTAAATGGAAATCTAGTCTAAATATTTCTTAATATAGATATTCTATTTGAATAATGTGCAATATTCTTAAGGCAAACCAGAAATTTTCACTTTATTTTTGGTCTCATATAGTATTAACTTAATACTTTTCAGCCACCGCTACTTTACTAATATAAAATAATTGGTACATTTCTTTAGGTTAATTATTAAAGTAATAAGGTATAAAATAAATTCATTAAGTTTTTTGACAGAATTGTTAGGAAGCAAGGAATTATTGAAAAGATCTAAATAATTTTAATCAAATATTTTTAATATATAGTTAAATTATCTTCTTTTAATCAAATAGTTTTTAAGGAAACTTTTGCAAACATGTCAAGAGAGGAAGAGTGCTATTTTTTAAGAACAACACCAAGTCATTATGGAGGGAGAGCATATAACTATGATTGACTATGTAAATCTATCACTGATAGGTATGATGTCAAGTATATAGATAGTAACAATCACATCAAGTAGATATCAAAACCAACATTATATAAATATTGTAGTAGTTTATAAATTTGAGGGTTACCAGATGAGGATCCCAATATACATAGCACCAATTTTTTAGAGATATATGAAAATTTTAAGATTAATAGAGCATTAGATGACGCTATCAAAAACTTTTTCTCATTTTTAATATATGATTGAGCCATATAATGGTTAAACGAGCAACCTCTAAATTTAATCACTATGTTGGAAACCTAGAATTTAATCACTATGTTCGAAACCTAGTGGATAAATTTTTGGTCATATATCCTTTGTGAGTAAAGATTGTAAAATTTGAGGAATGATATCCCTACTAACTAAAAATTAGGTAATGAAATATTGTACAAGTCGTGGAAGAGATAGAATGACTTGTTAAAGTGTTTTCTTTGCTATAAACTTCCCATATGGTTGGAGTTTAGAATTCTTATAATGATTTGGATTATATAAAAAGGTACGTAAAGCCATTGAAGGGATCATGACCAATAATACTCCAAAAGCTACTTAGACTTTATTGATGAGAAATTATTAATTTCAATCAAATCAAGCTATGAAACCTAAGGAAATAAGAATTCATAGATGGATGCAAACATATTGTTGGTAGCTCAGGTCAAATCAATTTTAATAAATGTTGATAGCTTGAGTGGAGCAATAAGACCAACTCAAGCTTTTTTTGTATAAATTGTATAGAGAAGGTCATATTACTAATGAGTGTAAATCAGGTAGTCCTTTATAAACTCAATTGAGGATATAAACTATTTAGAGAATTATATACAAGGACAAAATAATCTAGACATTTGCACATACATATGGGGTTACGAAACTACTTATACTTTAATTAAGGAAACCAAAGAGTAAGAATAATAAAACAACATCTTCAGTAGGAAGAAAGGAAGTTCAATTGAGAATAATCCACTAAAAGATTGAAAAAAGTCACTATGGAATAGTTTGAACTTTTTGAGGCAAAAATTGATGTGATGGTTATTATAAATAAGAATTTAGACAATTGACAAATTTCTTACACTTTATGGGGAAAAACATCCTTGCAAACAATGAGAAAATGTGATTATATAAAATTAAAGAATGGTAAAAAAAATTGTGAAATTAAATGAGAACTATATGAAGGAAGATGTTTAATAAACTATGGACAAAGGCATAATGACTATCATTTAAGAAAAGGCATCACTAGCTAAAACTTATCTGCCTGTTATCCTTTTTCCTTAGAGGGTTAAGAAAAATAAAATGGATAGATAATTTGAAAATTCTTGGAAAATTTTAGGTAGTTACTTATAAATTCACCATTTATGGATGCTCTTGATGAAATCCTTACCTACACCAAATTCTTAAAGATGTCATAGAATAAAAGAGAAAATTAGAAGAGTTTGAGATAACAACTTTAACGGAGAAA
Source organism: Erythroxylum dillonii (assembly GCA_032467995.1). NCBI lineage: Eukaryota > Viridiplantae > Streptophyta > Magnoliopsida > Malpighiales > Erythroxylaceae > Erythroxylum > Erythroxylum dillonii. The sequence continues at coordinate 19,772,538 of JANKYE010000004.1, read as the reverse complement.
TGTCGCATTATAGTCCAAAACAAATTATCACCAAAGCTTAAGGATCTAGGGAGTTTCTTTATCCTTTACATTGTTGATAGAAAGTAATGATGATAATTAATAGGTTCGTATTCCCAATAAATTTCTATATTCCAAATATTAATGAGGAAAAGGAAAAGTCATTGATCCTAAGTAGACCCTTCATATTCATAATAGTTATAATAATTAATATTAGAAAAGGGTAATTAATACTTAGGATTAGAAATGAAGAACTTGTGTTCTTAAATGATGAGATGTCCTTTATACTACAAAGACTCTAAACAAGCTAATTTTCATGCAATTTAATAAGGAAGATGTCAAAAGGGCAAGATATATGCAAATTAAAGAAAAAGTCAAGAAGATCTAATTGATAGATGATGATGATGACCCTTTACATGACATACTTTGTGATGATGACAAAGGAAGCATCACATTGTTCTAACAATTAATTGAGTTTAAGGAAAGAGTCTAGCTAAAAGATTCACAAAGAAAACTTATTGAGAGGCAATCTAACCATATTTAAATTCTTTTTAAGTTTGTTTGGATTTATGTTTTACATTATGGTCTAATAACTTAGATTTTCATTTGGTATTTTATATGGATTTATGTTTAGTAGACTAATGAATAAGGTAATATTTTGTTTTAATTTTCTTTTATGTTTGGAATAGTGTTCTACTTTTCAGTTAAAATTACAAAAGAAGGCATGTATGAGTTTGAAGAAATCATTTGAAAAATATTGGAGAAGGAAAATTCAAGGAATAGGCTAATGGAAAGCTCATAACTAAGGTATGTTAGGAGGATCCATAGCTTAGGACTTGTTTAAGAGCTTGGTTGTATCTTTTACAAAAAGGACCCATACTCAGGAAAGTCATGCTTTTAAAGAGTTAAAGATAGTAAGACCCACGGTTGTAGATTTAGAAAATATTTTTTCAAAATGTTCTATAGTTTGGGCCATGAGCATCTACTAGATTATGTCCTAAAATTTTCAAACCCATAATAACCAATAGTATACACCATAATTATGTTGGCTCCCATTCTACTTTTTAAACTTAATACATAAATCATTTCATTTATCAATAGGAATTCAAGGTTTTTTATTTCAAACAAAACCTTTTTAATCTTTAAAAATTCCTTTTAAGGAACTTTGAAATCCTTTTAGATTAAGTTTTTGTAAAAGGAATATGATCTAGTATTTGAAAGATCGTGAAAAGTCTTTGAAAACAAATCAATTGGATTTAATTCTCTTGTATTTGAATGTTCCAAAAGGTATCAAGGTTCCTCTTTACTTTTCAAGGAAGATTGTACAAAGGCTCCTCTTTGTCAGCTAATGATTGTTAGAAGAAGGTTCCTCTTTAACTAGTTAAAAGAAGTGATTAATGGAATCTTAAGAGAAACTTAAGGAGTTGATAGGCAAGTTTAGTTTTCTAATCTAATATGATATTCATTTACAACATCTCATTATGCTCTCTATTTTTTTATTTGTTGATTATTTGAGTTTATGATTTGGCCGATGCTTGTATGCTAGCACTGCCCCAGTAGGATCATGTTTCATAAGGGTATGACTTGAGTTATAACCATATAGGAAACTATATGCAAGTTAGAGAGGATCCATAGTTAAGAGAACAATTGTGCTAGACATTGTATATTAGTCTTAAAGAAATAGGAAGATCCATAACTTAAAGACGTGATAGTACTAAAGGTCATGTCTATCTCATAAAGCAAATGAAGGACCATGATATATGGTATGGCTTTGCCGAAACCATTTCCTAGATGGATTAAAAAATATTTAAAGGTTAAAATTCTAATTTTATATGACCTTACTCATTTTAGGAATAAACAGATATAAGAAACATCTTTTTTCTATTGAAATGTTAGGGTTAGCCTTTGAGAGGCTTCTCTAAACCTTGGGCAATCTATTTTATGCTATTTTTTTCCTAGAAAATCAAGATATAGATATCAACCCATTAAATCAACTTGTTGACAGAAAGTGAGATTTCATTTAGATTTATTTCTACCATAACTGCTTTAATTTTCTTTATTGATTTTATTATTTTGAACGTGTTTATGGTTAAACATAATTTTATTTTTAGAAAGGAAAAACCTTATTGGTTATTGTTGTAATAATTAAAAAATGCAACAAATAATCCTTAAAAGGAGTAGGAAGGACAATCCTTACAATAACATGGAAAGTTATAGGATAAAATACAAGTTGAAAAATAAACGTCTAATTGGCGCTGCAAAAAAATCACAACACTAGTGCTGGAATCAACATCTAGAAAGATTGTATTGCATATAATAGCTAATAGGAGTCAAGGTTTAAGACACCACACTAGCATTGATAGCATCTCTATACTAAGGCATTTATAAAGCCATACTATTCTAGTCAGTATAAAGCTTATTGAGACTCATATGACTAGTTGACATGGAATGTTCCACTTTCTTGCCATTTTGAATGTTCCACTTTCTTGCCATTTTGGAGGTAAGTTTCATGGAGAAGAACTTAGAGGAGAGAATTTCTACTGGTTATTTATATATATATTTTTTTACTTAACTTATGATTTGTGCTATATTTTCATGTGTTATCTTTGATTAATCTTAGTGATTATTTACTTATGCTATCTTCTAAATCTGATTTGAATTCGCCTATAGATGACTCAAGAGAGTATGCTCGTGAGAGAACAGTGAATTAGGTAGAGAGTGTTAAAGTATGTGTTTTAAAGATACTTATGTGCTCATCCTAGTGTTAGAGTAAAACCTTTCATAGAATTTTATAAAGCTTAATACATTCAAAAAGGTATTAGCAATAATAAATATACATGTTAACTAATAGATTGTAGATGACTATATCTCAAGATAGTATCATTTTAGCATCTCGAAATTCTTATTGGTCTAGAAAATATATCTGATCTAGACTAATTAATTCATGAAGTTAAAAGTAATAATAGGGGAAATACTCATCTAAATATAAGTATTTTATTACATTATGTTTTGATCAATTATCTTATCATTTATTTCTTTGAATATTGCTTAAGTTTAGATTTAGTTTTAATTATTTTATATTTCATTAATCAAAATCCTAGAAAATTATCTTTCTATTTATTATTCTTAGGCTAGTAATAGTGCTAGGCTTTCAAATCCATATTGATTCTTCACAGGATTTGACCCCTGGATTTGTAATAGAAGAAACTTTAGTAGTATTGACACATGAAAGTATGTATCAGAACACACTCGCCAGTAAGCCTATCTCTAGCACCTATGTAACTCTTACGGCCTGTTTGGTTCAAGGAATGGAATAAATGGGGAATAGAATAACTATTCTTAAGAATAGAAAAGATGAGGAATAGAACAGAATGAGTATTACTTTGTTTGGTTTAAGAAATAGAATAGAGAAAGAATTTATATTCCAATGTTTAGTTTGAAAATATAAACTTGGGATAAAAAAAGAATAAGTAACAAAAAGACCAAAATGTCCTTATTATTATTATTATTATTATTATTATCATTATTATCATCATCATCATCATCATTATTAAATATTGTTATAAATTTTCTACTTATTATTAAATTTATCAATTTTTTATTCTTAACTATATTATTAAACT
>JANKYE010000004.1:19700218-19713895 GCA_032467995.1 Erythroxylum dillonii | reverse complement strand
CTTCATCAACTTTCTACATTCACTACCTTAATCTTGTATAAATCATTTCAAATTCAAGAATTTTCCTTTTCTTTGCATATGAATAAATCACCACCAATTCCTCATTTAATTTCATTTAATAATTATAACTTCCAAGAAAAATTTAGGGTCCAACACAAAGTTCATAATTGATTTATTTCCAGATGTTGTTCCTATATCTATTCCTCCATATAGGATGACACTTATAGAACTGAAGGAGTTGAAGGCTCGGCTTCAGGAGTTGTTGGAAAAGGACTTTATAAGGCCCAGTGTTTCACTTAAGGAGCTCCAATACTGTTTGTGAAGAAGAAGGATAGGACTTTGAGGTTGTGCATTGATTATAGGCAACTGAATTGGGTGACAGTGAAGAACAAGTATCTGTTGCCTAGAATTGATGATTTGCTTGATCAGTTGCAGGGAGCTCAGGTATTTACTAAGCTAGATCTGAGATCAGGGTATTATCAGTTGAAGATGGCAGAGGCTGATATACCTAAGAGTGCATTCAAGAGTAGTTATGGGCACTATGAGTTCTTAGTGATGCCATTTGGGCTGACTAATGCCCCGACAGCTTTTATGGCCTTGATGAATAAGGTGTTTCAGCCCTACCTAGATCTATTTATAATTGTGTTCATTGATGATATCTTGGTGTATTCGAAGAGTAGAAAGGAGCATGCTGAACATCTGAGAGTTATTTTACAGATCATGAGAGAGAAGCAGCTTTATGCCAAATTCAATAACTGTGAATTTTGGCTGGATCAGGTTATGTTTCTAGGGCATATAGTGACTAGAGATGGCATACAGGTAGATCCAAAGAAGATTGAGGCAGTAATAAATTGGGAAGCTCCGAGAAACGTGTCAGAGATCTGAAGCTTCCTAAAATTGGCCGAGTTTTACCGGAGGTTTGTCGAGGAATTTTCTCTGATCTCGGCCCCTCTGACAAAAATTTTGAGGAAGAATATAGTGTTCAGATGGAATGAGGAATGCCAGAAGAGCTCTGAGGAGCTGAAACATCAGTTGACTACTGCACCGATATTGACTATTCCATCGGGGATTGGAGGAAATATGATGTATAGTGATGCTTCACATCAAGGATTGGGGTGTGTACTGATGCAACATGGCAAGGTGATTGCTTATGCATCGAGGTAATTAAGGTCTCATGAGATCAACTATCCAGTACATGATTTAGAGCTAGCTGCAGTAAACTTTGCTCTAAAGATTTGGAGACATTATTTGTATAGAGAGACTTTTCAGATATTCACTGATCATAAAAGTTTGAGGTATTTACTGAGTCAGAGGGAGTTGAACTTGAGGTAGAGGAGATGGATTAAGCTACTGAAAGATTATGATTGTACTATTAAGTACCACCCGGGGAAAGCAAATGTGGTGGTAGATGCTTTGAGCAGGAAGTCTCACGTCAGTGTAGCTCAGATTAAGTTATCGAGGCTACCTAATTTGATACATTTAAGAGCTCTAAATGTGGAGATGAATCTAGAGCAAGATAGGGCCTTGATTGCTACTTTGAAGCTGAGATCGATTCTACATGACAGAATCAGGAAATTCCAGGGTAAAGATCCTGATATGGTAAAGCTTATAGAGAAAGTAAAGGTGAATCCAAATTCTGAGTTTGAGTTGAGGGATGAGACATTATGGTTGAGACAGAGGCTGTGTGTGCCTAATGTAGATGATTTGAGGAAGGAGATACTTGAGGAAGCTCATACGATCGCCTATGTTATGCATCCTGGTACTACTAAGATGTATAACACACTGAAGTAGCATTTCTAGTGGCCAGGAATGAAGAAGCAAGTAGTGGAGTATGTATCTAGATGTATAACATGCCAGCAGGTGAAAGCTGAGTACCAAGATCCAGTAGAGAAGCTCCTTTCGTTACCCATTCCGGAGTGGAAATGGAAACGAATCATTATGGACTTCATTATGGGACTGCCTAAGACTCCGAGGTAGCATAATGCTATGTAGGTCATAATGGATCGGTTAACTAAGTCGGCCCACTTCTTACCAGTGAGAGAGAATAACTCACTTGATTAGTTAGCTCGAAGATATGTAGATGAGGTGGTGAGACTGCATGGGGTTCTAGTGTCCATAGTATCGGACAGGGATCTTAGATTTACTTCGAGGTTTTGGAGGAGTTTGCAGTTTGCAATGGGGACTAAGTTGAAATTTAGTACAACATTTCATCCTCAGACAGATGGATAGAGTGAGAGGACGATTAAGATTGTGGAGAATATGCTCAGAGCTTGTGTATTGGAGTTTAGAGGAGCTTGGGATCAATATATGGCATTAATAAAGTTTGCCTATAATAATCATTATCACAGTAGTATCGGAATGACACCGTATGAGGCACTGTATGGTAGAAAATATCGGTCGCCATTATATTGGGATGAAGAGAGCTTGAGAATGGTGAAAGGCCCAGAGTTGATACAAGACACAGTGGATAAGGTAAAGTTGATTCGAAGCCGAATTAAAGCAGACCAGGATAGACAGAAGAGTTATGTGGAACAGTACAGGAGGGATATAGAGTACAGTGTGGGAAACAAAGTATTCTTGAGAGTGTCACCTTAGAGGGGAGTTTTGAGATTCGGTAAAAATGGTAAGTTGAGCCCTAGGTGCATTGGTCCTTATGAGATTATTGAGAGGATTTGACCTTTGGCCTATAAGTTGGTTTTACCGAATGAGATGTCTCAGTTGCATAATGTATTTCATATAAGTATGTTCTGAAGATACCAGTCGGATCCGACACATATGATACCGAGTTAGGAGATTGAGGTTGCTAGTAACTTAAGCTATGTTAAGGAGCCTATCAAGATTATGGGATCGCAAATCAAACAGTTGAGGAACATGGTCATTCTATTAGTGAAAGTCTTTTGGAGGAACCACTAGATTAAGGAAGCAACTTAGGAGACAGAGAAGCATATGAGGAGAAAATATCCTCACCTGTTCGAACAAGCAGGTAAGAATTTTGAGGATGAAATTTCTTTTAAGAAGGGGAGAGTTGTAACATACCATTACCTATGAGAAGGTTAGGATAGTAAATACGAGTGTTAAATGTGAGATAAGAAATGCATTTTTGTGTTCATGCATAATATGTCATACATATACACGTGAATAGTAAAAAAGTTGCACATGAAAATAATTGTACATGCATTCATGAATAATTTTGGGTATAATTGAATTGAATTGTTTTGGAAATATTAGTGATTAGTGGAAATATTGTATTTGGAATGTTGGTGAAATTAGGAGTTATTTTTTAAATTTATGGAGTATTGTGAAAAAAATAAGGAACAAGAAATCAAAAAGATTTTGGAGATAATTGGATTGTAAAGATGAGAGTTAAAGAGTTTAGTTCAAAAGGAACTTGGTTAGAGTTTAGACCATAGGAAAGTGACAAGTGTCAAGTTGCTTTTTGTACCTTTGCCAGATGTAAGTTGAAAGGTTAAGTTTTATCGGGATAATTTCTTCATAATCACCTTCTTCGAAATTCCTCCCAATACACATAATTTTTCTTCAAACACCTTCTAAGAGATTTATGTGTTTTTTCCTTTTTCCTAAACAAATCCCACCTTGTTAATTGTTTCTTTTATCTTAAGAAAAAACCAGGAGTTGGTTAGTATTCACAGTGGTTTACGTATTTCGTATGGAGTTAGGGCTTGAACATAGTTTAAGCTTTTGGAGTCTTCAACAAGTAAGTTGTTGGGTCCTGTTTCCGGAGCCCAACTCATCAGAAACGAATCATACCTTTTCTAGCTCTGATACCACACATGTTAAGCACCATTCCCGGAACCCAACCTCTTACTCCGAAAATCAAAAATTCGCATACTTTAAATCGTTGGAAAGTTAGAAATCAACTTCCGATTGGAATTCATCCCACACCCAAACCTCAATTCATATGATTCTTCATATTCAAAAACATCTTATCACTCACCACAAATCCTACCATTCTTCTCCATAATTCACTTATTAATAAATCGCAACAATTTATATTCAAAGTTTATCAACTCATACCATTCATACACAATTCACATTTCAAATCTATACACAAATATATAATTCATTTACATAATAAGATAAATGTTTACAAACTTTAATGGCATTCCAAGCCATATTACAATATAAATATCAAATATCCGAATACAAAAGACATAAAACCCCAAAATTCTTAACATGTGCATAACTAAACAAAAGCCTTTACTTTCTTTCCTCCGGCCTCGTTGTCATCACCTGGAGATGGGAATGAAAGGGGAGTGAGCTTTAAGCTCGTGGGTAACATGCTTATAACGAAGAATAAGCAAAACTGTTGAAATGTTCATTTTTTATATAAAAATCATAATGAATTCATAAAAAGCTTCGTTCTCAAATTTTGAGTCAAATTCGCAATTCGAACTCAAAACTCATAGTTAAAAAATCCATCACATCAACACAGCATATCCATTTAACCATCAATTCAGAACACTCAATTTATGCAACATACTTGACAATTTAAAGATGCAATGAAAAAACAAATGGCTCGAGAGTTTCTTGGAACAAAATGGATAAACTGAAATTTAAACCGTGAACAAAACGAGTCTGATTTCTCAGGATCTCGTGGCCTCAAGCGGGCAGTCGGGATAAGGCTATAAGTCGACGTGCACTTGACTAACAAAACATTCCTCTCTCGCCCAAATAAAAGCACATAATCATGCTTAAATCAATTTATCGAATGCTCATACTTTCGGATTTTTTTCTATCTTTTCATTCATACAAAATGCCATGACATGTTTCAATGGCATAACTTGATCATTATTCATAAATCGCAATGCAATTTCAGTAATCACAATAATTAAACAATACACATGCATTTTTCCATATTCACAACAATTCAAATAATTAAGCATATACAAACATAAGCAAATTTTTTAAATCATTTAAAAGCATTAAATGAAGTAATTGAAATCATTTAGTCATTTGATTCAAAAACTAACGTTTATTTCTTGATTTCAAAAAAAAAGAAAGCTTAGTGTCTCATTACTCAATCATAAACATGAAATCCACCTTATTTCCTTGCTTATACTTGTTCAAAAAGCATCCCCTTATGCTCCTCTTGCTTTTCTAAATCTCCTTCATCAATGACAAAAATCCCTAATCAATAAGAATTCAAATTGGATAACCTATAACACATAATTACAAAATTGATCTCAGAAAACTTAAACCCATACATTTCTTAAGCTATCTAAACCAAAACCCTTTCAAAATCCAACCAATCAAAAACACTCTTACCTTGATTCCTTCACCAAATGAAGTGTTTCTTGACTTGAAAGGAAGCTCTCATCATCCTTTTCCTTTTTCCCTTCTTGAGTAACTTCAAAATCCCTCTTCATGACCAAGAAAAATCGAAACCTAACATTTTCTTTCTTCTTTCTCTTCTTCTCCACCGAAACTCTACCTCTTTTATCTCTTTTCATGTTCTTTTTCTTCTAATTCCGTGCTTGTCTTCTTATTAAATGAAATCCCTCACTTCTTATTTACAATTGTGCCATTAATGAATGAGTAATGTCCAAAATATAACTTTAATGCTCAAGTGGCTTGACAATTTTGCCCCTCATGCAATCTTATCACCTTAATTCAATTTAATCCATGTCATATGGTCTTACTCATATTAACATACTAATTAACTCCACAAAATAATATAATATAACAATGCCTCAAAATTCATTTAGTCATGCTTAACTTCTTCAAAAAAAAACAGGACCTTTTCTAATCATCAAATTGAAGGAATTTGCTAACACTTCCTTCTAGAGAAATGCTCATCATTGTCTCAATTTCCAATCACACCAAAATCATTCAATTTGATTCAATAGTCCAAAACTTATACCCCAAACATTTTGCGGACTGTTTTTATACTAAAACATTATCCCGCGCTTGACTTCCATCCGAAAATTGATACTCTTAGAGACTAAATTAAAACTCAATTTCATTGGAAACTTTGTAGCCTTATCTCTCTAATTTAATCCAAATTAAGAATCATCTCATTTGGATAACTAGAACAAAAGTTATGGCTCAAACACTTTGGGACTGTTACTAAACCGAGACTGTACACTATACTCAAATTCACTCCAGAAATTGAAAGTCTTAGGGACTGAATTGAAATTCTATTCCTTCAAATAATGTGTAGCTTCATGTCTCTAGTTTAATTAGAAATAAGAATCAACTCATTTAGAGCTCTACAGATCAAGATATTACCAAAATATTGAACCATGTTCAGTAAAAATATCCAACTCATACTCTTTTAACCGATCCTCTCACTTTGATTCAATCAATCTTTTCCAAATTAACCTAAAAAATCATAAATTTTTGTGTAACGATAGAGGAATGTCATAGGAATCTTACGCTTCAAAAATTATATCAATCAAAGGTCGGACGAAAAAGTTATGGCCAAAAGAGTGAAGAGAGGTCGGATTAGGGGAGGGCCAGCCTCCTGATTTTCTTCTCTCCGCAACCTAACTTCCAAACTTCATATCGTTTGACCCAGAACTTGAAATTTTATAAACTTGGTATCAATGGAAAGGTAAAAGAAATATATACAACTTCCATGCGGGACGTAAAAACAATTTTGGTCTCTAAAATGGTTCAAAATCCACGAAAAAGTGACTGGTCGACAAGCTCATCCTAAACATCATCAGAACTTCCAAACCTCATAACTTTTTACTCCATTGTCCACAAATTCCGTACTTTATATCAACGAAAAGATAAAAATACAATCTAAAACTTTCATGAAGACCATAAGAACAATTTATACCTCTATAAGGGTCAAAAACTTACCCAAAGTTTCTGTCCTAAATTTCTTTACTAGACAATATTCAAACTTCAAAAATTCACATCTCTCAACTCCCACATCCAAAAATAGCATGCTATACCTCATTGGAAAGCTATGAATTTCCTCTACAACTTTCAAGAAGGCTACTTGATCCAACTCAATCCGTATCAGTCCAGAATTTACCTCAAAGTACAGCATACACAAAACCTACTATATGAACATTTACAAAAACAATGCAAAGTAGCTTTTAGAACAAACATCGGCAAATCACAATAAGACTCAAATGTCTTTCATTAATATCAAAATATGAACTCTTACAAAGCTTTAGTGGGCATTTCTAGCCCCAATACATTATAGTTGAAATGTGCTATGTTTCTTCACTGAGCATGTATAAATATATAGGTGTTTATTCGTATGTTGAGGAAAACTTAGAGACGTTCAAGAAAAAGGTTTTTAAGTTGACGAGTATAGATAATATCGTCTTAGGTTGACTTTTGCTTCGTCTTAAGTTGATCGTCTGTATCGTCTTAGATTGACTTTTACTTCGTCTTAAGTTGATCATCTGTATCGTCTTAGGTTGACTTTTGCTTCGTCTTAAGTTGACCCTCTATATCGTCCTAGGTTGACTTTTGCTTCGTTTTAAATTGACCGTTTGTATCGTCTTAGGTTGACTTTTGCTTCGTCTTAAGTTGGCCATCTATATCGTCTGTAAAGACATATCATTTGTGATGACATCATATCGTCTTAAGAGTTGCATCGTCTTAAGTTGACTTTACTTCGTCTTAAGTTGACTCTGATTCGTCTACTTCTTGCATTTGTCTGCTTTTGGCCAAGGTGTTTCGTCTTGTGTGGACAAAATCTTGTTTGATTCTTTCAGCCATAACTTTGTCGTCCAATCTCCAAATGACCAGATTTTTGAAACGTTAGATTCATAACACATTTCTCTATCTTTCTATAGAGATTATAGCTTTTAGTTTTAACTCGAAAGAGATTAGTCTAATCAAAGTAAGGGTATCAGTTGGAAGAGCATGAATTTGATCTTCCACATAACATACTTCAATATTTCAATTTTTTTCTGGATTTATAGGATTTCAAATGAGATGATTATTGGTTTTGGAGTAAACTAGAGATATAGGCATATCTTCCAAATTACTGAACCAAATTGGGTAATTTTTGGAGTCAATGAGAAAGGAATAGAGATTTTAAGGGTTTCAGGAAGGCACAAACCTAAGTAGAAATTATAATTAAATGAGTTTTGGATATGAGACTGATTTTATAATGAAATTGACGGAAAGATACTCGGGATTGTCATGAACATATATTGTACGTAATTCAATTCATACATGTGCATTATTGAAAACTCTTAATTGTTTAAATTGTGATATATGTGTATGTTATTTGATATAGAGGAGCAACTGGAGCGTCAACCTCCAAACATTGCCGACACTTCCAGGCATGAGCTTCGGGAGCAACTTGTGAGTAACCTATACGGTATCACTTAATTACTTGTTTACTTAGATTTTGTTTTGAATAATAAATGAATGCTTTTGATTGTGGATTCCGAACAGAAGGTCCGATGATTGTGTAATGTGGATTGAGATATTGAAGTGTTGCCTGAATGTGAATATGTGGATCTATGTGGTTTATAATTTGATTGATTGTGGTATATGCACTCCATTTATGAATGCATAATCAAATAATGACAGTTGTGACCAGAGTAGCTACCGATTAGAACTTAAAGCTCAACAAGTGAAAAGAGTCTCGAGCTCAAACAGTGATTAAAAGCCTAAGGTTCATTATGTATAATGAGCCCTATATCCTCATCGGATAAGGGACAGTTATTAATGAGTCCGGTATCTCAATAGATGCGGGACAATTCAGGCACTTGATCACAACAACGTAATAACTGGAAAAGTGTCTCATGAGCATTTCATATGCACTTTTGTTTGATCAACTGACATGCGAAATTTGCTTATACTTAAGTGAGAATGTGATACATGTGTAAAGTGTAATATGTGATTATATGTCATGTGGAATGATATATTGCATGAATTGAGTGAACCATCGATGATAGTTATCTCATTGAGTTCGCAAAACTCACCAAAATTGTAAGGTTGGTTTTTAGGATCGAGAGACGACTCTAACTACTGAAGAGGCTCTACAAATTGTGATTGGCAAGAGAAGTTATGACTTAAAGGTCGGTCAGTTGGAATTTTTGGACATATTATTTAGATTGTACATATTTTTCTCATTCATATAGTACTATTGTATTAGGTTTTTAATGATGTACATATGGAAAATGTTGAAAGACACAATGTAAACTTTCGGTTTTGTGAAATGGAATGAGGAGAAAGTTGATTTTAAAATATTTTGATTTTCTTATGATGCTTTATAAGTGAATTATAATATCATGTCATATAAAGAGAAAGTAGTGATCGATCGTAGTTCGCTCTTATCGTATGATATGTACCGGAATGACCTCCGAGTGTCCCGGTATATACCATGATGTAAGGGGGCGTTACAGTATTGCTAAAAATGAGGGAATCAAAGTGTTACCTCTGTTGATTCCAAACATAAGTTTTCATTCCACACCCATACCTTTTTTTTTTCCATTATCCCAAACAAGCACCTCCTTAATCAATGAGCTCATCGTAAATAAAGTTTACTACCTAGCCTGTGAGCTTAATGAAAAGCTATACAAAGCCAAGACATGGAAGAATAATTGGTCAGACAATATTTCATTCTACCTAATGTATCCAAATTAACAGTCGCCAGGGTTATAACCTATCATAAGAAAGATAATAATACCTATTCATATATTTCCTTTTTCCAACAACTTGGAAAAAAATGCATTCCGGTTAACGAAGCCCACGATATCATGTTGCTAGAAAAATACAAATATTATAATTGTGCCATCGAAAGGAATAGGAGTCTTTAGACTGAGTTCCAGCCTAATAAGATCAAAACTATTCTTAAAAGGAAAAGCGCCTGTTTCAGTCTAACACTACTACGGAACCTATTGAATATTTTAAACATTATGGATAACAACAAATTTTATTGAGTTATACAATATTCTATAATTATAGGTAGCGCACAGTATATAAAATTCCCGACACTAGTCGTCTATAAAAGCTTGAAAGTCAAGATGAAATTTAATATTAAACTTGATAATTTCCTATAGAGGATTCATTTGTCAGTAACTTAACTTTAATAAAAAGATAGAATAAATAACCTATTTAATGAATGAGTTAAGATTGAATAAAATTAATTTGGTATCATGCATTTGTAATTAGACAAAAAAAATTAAAACTTATTATAAAATTTTGATTTTAATGAAATTCAATAAAATTTTCTCCCTTCAAATATAATTTTAGAAAAAATTTTTCCTTCTTATTATTTAATCTTATTCAATTCTTAATTTAACTGTAGATCCATTAAAGATTTTATTTCAAATATGTAGTTATAAATATACTTTATTATTTTTGTAAACGGAATCCAAAAAATTTAACTGAATTTTTTTTCAAATTAAATTTAATTGTCAATCAATTTTAATTTGATAATTTCATTGTATTTAAATTTACGTTATTTAAATTTATATATGTTAGGAGTGATTTAGCCTTTACTCTAAATTTGGCTATTGAAGTTTGAGAATTTTTAAAACAAACAAAATTAGCTTACCAAAAATAGTTAGTAATTGCATATCAAAACCCACTCAATCTAAAGGGAAAGATAAGACATTAATCAATTAGCTCGATGCATAGATGAAACGGAAAAATAGCACGTCATTGCATTCAATATTTTTTCATACAGAAAAAGTTTATTAATCTTGAAAAGAAACAACTTCAATCATACCAAAATAAGCATTCTTGCTACAGGTACCATCACTCAAGAAACAGTCACAAAGCTCAATGTTCTCAAATTAGAATTATAATTGATCAATCTGCTGATGTAAAGTTGACGGAATTCAAGAATGATTATGAACAAGGAGGCATGTGCGCAGGGGGGTGGAGAAGACGTTTAGCCATTGTTTTTCCATTCCTTACAATGAGGACCATGTCCATTCCCCAGCTCATGTGTCGATCCAAGTGACAATGGATGAACCATACCCCTGAGCAATGTTAAGTATCAATATCCATGTCATTTTAAAAAAATGGCGTAAAATTTGTGGGGTAATGAACTTATAAATGAGGGTAAATGATATTTAAAGTATCTTCCGTCACCGAAATCCAATTACGTAAGAGTTCTATAATTTTCGATCAGAAAAAACGTTGGGTAAAAATTGGAGCTTATCTAGTAAGAACTACTGAAGAATATACCAGGATTGTCAGCAAGAAATCTGATGGCAGCCCATCCGTTTTTAGGAACACCCACAGTGTTGATTAATGGTGGATCAATCAAATTATAATTCTTTGGATCAGTAACGTTGTTAAAATTCCCCTGGCCTGTGCCAACCAAGTAGAAACTATAACCGTGTATATGCATGGGATGGTTCTCTGCAGCACTCAGATTTGTTCCCTGAAACACAATCTCAACTTCATCATCATAATTTAACATCTTAACCTTTGTCCCTATTGCTGTGTAGTCAGAAACACTGGTTGTGTTTCCAGCGAAGTTAAAATAGAAAGGCGGATTATCCGGGAAATCTTTGTCAAAAACTCCACTCAGGTTCCTGCAAAATGGTGTGATTGTTCCTTTATCAGGTGCATGCATATCAATCATGACAAAACTAAAATACATTAGTATTACACATTAGAATGCATTTCTTTTTCGTTTTGGTGCTATAAGGCTTTTAACCCCTTCTACCATTAAGTCACAACATTCTGATCCTTTTCTTCAAAAAAAAAAAAAAAAAAAGGCGTAATAAGGTAATATACCTGTAATATGCTTCAAGGATGCTCATGGGTTTGCTTGCAAAACTAATATTGTTCATGCTTGCAGAAAGTCTATCACCATTTGGTCCCGCACAAGAGGCATCAGGGCAAGGCAGTACGTTAACAGAAACGGTAATATATAGACGCTGGTTAATATTTTTGGGGACGTTAACAGGGTGATTTCTACCACCACCTAAGCTCTTAATGCGACTAGTGAAAGCTCTGGCTGCAGCAGCATCTTTAAAGCCCGGTAAGTGTGGGAAAGGAATCGATGGTGGGCGCGTGCAGTTTGAATTGTATTGGACGATGGCTGTGGTGGTGGTGTTGTCAAATGGAGCAATACTATCAGAGAATGGAGAAGAAGCCATGTAATAGTAGCTAGGTGGTTGGTTTGCCTTGACTAAGAGGTCCATGGTCTGGCCTGGAGATACCATAATGTAACTTGTAGTTATTGGTTTTATGTATGCCCCGTCTTGTCCAACTACTGTCAAGGTGTGGTTTGCGATTCCAAAGAATTGCTCTCTGTTCATCACAGCATTAATGATCCGGAGGAGATAGGTCTTTCCGTACTCTACGAGCATATGATACGTAGTTCCTGCAATGCAAAGAACATGCAGATTTCCAAAAAATATTAGCTAGCTGTCGTCACAATCTTACTAAATACATGTTTTAAATGGGAACCTGTTTTCATTCACATATATTCTGTGCCCAGCTAAAGTTTTACATTTTTAATAGAAATAATATATTTGTATTACATGACATAAAGTTAGGGGATGGCAAAATTAAAAATATAAAAAAAATTTATTTTTTAATTGAATTTAAGTCTTGACTACTTAGATCCAAGATTACACGAGATCTAACTCTTTTAAGTAAAATCATATTATTTTGCTTATAATAATTAGATTTCGAGATCTTAGGTCTAAGCCTAGGCATAAACTAGTCTTATTGACTAACTCCTTTAAAACAACTAAATTTAACTCATAGCTCCAAAAATTTTAAAGTTAGTTAAGTTTTTCTTAGTTCACCTTTTCTACGGAACAGAGACGTTAACATATATAAAGTATTTTTTAAAATATTCTAATATACAATAAGCATGCAATCTTTGGTGAAATTATTGGATGGAATTTTTCCACCAAATCAACAGATTGAAGTCGTCCAAAAAAACCACAAGAAAAATATATAAAAGAAAAGAGAACAATTCTGTAAGGTTAAAATATATTTCCCATATCTAAATTATGTATATATTGGGATGGATAGCCTTATTGTATTAGACTATCTACCATATCACTTAGTAAAAATCTTGGCTAATGTGATAAGCATTACAAAGATATACAGTGAATGAAAGAAATGAAAGAAAAGGACAGATGCTAACCATTGGAGCAAGGGTAGAGGTCTCCTGGTTGACCATTTATTGTAAAAGCGTTGGATGTGTTTGGTTCTCCTCCAGTTGCAAGAGCATACGTTATGATATCTTCCACCGATCCCTTAAACCATGATGCTGTTAAGAGGTCAAATTGTCCCGCTGTTAGCTTTTATATGCAATTATGCATAACTTAGTCTAAGCACTTTACTTGTGATACCTATGAGGAACAGACCACATTCAAAAACCCAAATTATCAAGGAATGAGTTTGGTTTTACTTTTATTTTTATTAGTTTTTGTTTTTTATTTTTATTGTCTTTCTTGATAAAACAAAAATTATTTAGTTGTTATTAATAATAATCCTAGGTGCATTTTTATTTGTTAACAATAACAAAGAACTAAATATGTAGAGAAAATTAATTTTTATTAGTTAAATAGCAAATTTTATTTTAATATCATATAATAATTAATCTGAATTACTAAATGAATAAAAATTAAAAAATACTTTAATTTCATAATAATAGTTATCTACATTTTAATTTTTAGATTCTTAGGTTTCAAAATATAAATATTAATAACTAAAAATTTCACCTTTTCAAAAGTATTTTTAGTCTTACAATAA
>JANKYE010000004.1:19614038-19631194 GCA_032467995.1 Erythroxylum dillonii | reverse complement strand
TTATTTCTCAACTTTTTTACAAACCAATCACTATCAATGATAATGATAATCATTCCTTCCGCTTAACCAACCATCATAATTATAATGATAATATCCATTCTCACTCCTCACTATATTCATTCTCATTTTTATTACTATTCTCTCGTGTGAACAAACCGTCCCCTCAATCTCTAAATATTGTAAGGTGAGCATAACACCTTAATTTATGAATCTAATTAGTTCGTTCCTTGGGAATAAAAAGAGAGAGAGAGAGAGATTTGAAACAACTCAACAAGATGCTTTGTTTAGGAGAAACAATGTAGAGTTCCAAAAGTTAATAAAGGAAAAAAGAAAAAGAAAAAAAAGTTCTAAAGTTAATGATCAAATAGTAGAGATTGAAAACATGAAACAAGTTAATATTGAAGTGTCAACATTAAAGGAAAATTTTGTGAAAATTTAAGTTGGAAAATAGTGAACTTTATCATGACCAATGTTTCAATGGATAATCAAGGAGGAGAGTGAACTAAAAAAGAAATTCTTTTTCAATCTCATTCCTTAGTGTTGGTTTATAGTTTCCATTCAATTAGTTGATTGTATATTTGTCATATTATGTATTGTTTAGGATAAGTATAATTTGTAACTAAAATTTTAAAAAGACCATAATTATTAGATCTATGTTAAATTAGTTTATTATTTTTATTATTTTTCTAGTCATTTACAATTAAGACTAGACATTGATAAGAAAATTAGTACTAGCACATATTATATTTTTTCCTTATAAAATATTTGTAATTGTTTAAATCCATAATCAGCCAATATCAACTTTACTTCAAGGTTAAGAAAATCAAATAAAAATAACTAGATAAAAGCTTATTAATAATTTTTTATAAGCTTATAAAGTTTTTCACTTGTTTTCTCTTTTCTAAATCTAACATTGAGATATTTAGAGTTACCCAAAGACAGTTATAATGAAAAAAAAATATTGATCACTTTTTTATATTATGTAAATTTTATTGGGTTTATGAAAGTATTTTTCTTCTTTATATTCTAGTATTAAGTGGACTTAAGTTGGTAAGTTTAGATTTCTCTATTGGCCCTATAAAAAATGTGTAATATTTTATGATCAAATAATAGAGATTGAAAACATGAAACAAGATAACACTGAAGTGTAAGCCTTAAAGAGAAATATTGTGAAAATTTAAGATGGAAAATAGTGACCTCAGTCATGAGCAATGTTTCAATGGCTAACCAAGGAGGAGAGTGAACTAGAAAAGAAATTATTTTTCAATCCAATTCCTTAGCATTGGTTTATAATTTCCATTCAAATAGTTGATTGTATATTTGTTATATTACATATTGTTTAGCATAATTTGTAACTAAAATTTTTGAAAAGATCATAATTATTAGATTTATGTTAAATTAGTATATTATTTTTTTAGTCATTTACTACTAAGACTAGACAATGATAAGTAAAAAAATTTTGTAGTAGCACATATTATATTTCTTTCTTATAAAATAGTTGTAATTGTTTAAATCCATAATTGGCCAATATCAACTCTACTTCAAGCTTAAGAAAATCAAAATATTTAAATAAAAGCTTATTAATAATTTTTATAAGCTTATAAAGTTTTTCGCTTATTTTCTCTTTTCTAAATCTAACATTGAGATATTTAGAGTTACTAAGAGAGAGTTATAATAAATTAAAATATATTAGTCAGTTTTTTCTATTATGTAAATTTTATTGGGTTATTGAAAGTATTTTTCTTCTTTATATTCTAAGATTAAGTGGACTTAAGTTGGTAAGTCTAGATTTCTCTATTGGCTCTATAAAAATGTGAAATATTTTAGTTTAAGCAAGAGAGGTCAGAACATAATTTCAATTGCAATAGTAATCTTCCTTCATTATTTATATGAGTGTCTAAGCATTTATGAACCCATCATTTTTTCAACAAAGTAGTATTAAGGCCAATTATGACATCGAAAGGGAATTCCTTAACTCATCAAAATCAATTATCAGCATTATGAACTTAAAATGAAACCCATTCTCAGTTTGAAAGGAGTATAAAATGTAGTCAACAAAGGGTATACAAAGCCTTAAAATGAGATAAGTTTGACTCAAATTGAAAAGGAAGCCTTAAAGAAGGAAATGAAGGATGATGTAAGTGCAATTACTGTCATCCATCAAGGTCTGGAAGAAGGAATACTTGAGGAAATAACTAATAAAATCACATCAAAGAAGGCATGGAAAAGTTTTAAAAATTTAGTGTTGGGAGTTAACAAATTGAAAAGGATGTGACTTCAAACACTAAGGGACAAGCTTAAGAAACTCTTAATAAAAGATGATTAGTCTATAATTTCATAGTACTTCACAAAAAACTAGGAGTGGTTAATTAACTTGAAATTTAATTATATTGTACTAGTACTAATGAATCTAAAGTTAAGAATAGTGTGATCATTACTAAGTTAAGTAAATCCTTACTAGCTTATAAAGAAATGTTGAATTAAGATAGGAAGGATATATTATAACAAGCCATAGTAGAAAATCTTTCCTTAGTCATTAAAGTAGAAGAAGACAATTTGTACGCAAAAATGGATGTGGTAAAAATGAGGTCATAAATTTGTATGGAGCTAAGGGAGAGGAAGATCCATCTCAAAATCCTCAACATGGTCAAGAAAGAGGAAGAGATAATTGGTGTGAATTTTAGGGAGAAAACCATCTAAATCCCTAACCAAGCCCACTAACTAAAACTAAAGTTATAAGAATTTTGATTGCCTTAAATTTCCTTGGCAAGATCAGATGATGTTCTTATCAAAAAACTATAGGTAAGTTCTCAAAAAAAGAGAAGAAAACTCCCAATTTGATTGTTATGTTAAAGATCCACAAATTACATCACTAAGACAACCTTTTATAATCATAAAATCCTTAATAACTAGAATCCTAAAAAAGAATATAAAACTAGAGTGTTAAAGTAAAATTCCTTATAAATGTAATAGGGATTCAAACACTAACTACTAATACTACTTTAAATAGAACTCAAGGAATACTATTTCAATTCATATCCTTAATTTTAAAAGGAATCCTAATCATATTAGAATAAGTAATCCTAATTATAATAGAAATTAACCATAAAACAAGTCCTAACCAAAATAGAAAACTAGAAAACAACTATAGAATAATACCAACACTATTTGGGCTTTACAATTAAGTTATAGCCTAATTACAATAAAAAGTGTTGACCAATAACAGAAAATGAACTAAAGTCCTTAAATAATCTTAATTATGTGAATTAGGCTCTATTTAACTTAAAGCAAGTGGACCATGTTGCTAGAAATTTTTTTAGCCTTATTCTTTCTATATTAAGCATGTTTCATCTTTAACAACATGTAAAAAAGTGACTAATCTTAGCAATGCATTTGATTCATATTGGACAACCTTTTTTTATTACGCATCTGTGATTAATCCCTGCAAAATTATCTCCATTTACTTGTTCTTTGCTCTAATCATTGGATATCAAATTCCTTATAAAAGATTATTTATATGCCAGTGCAGACTGATCTCCATCACTCTCTCCCTCCTCAAAAGGATTTGTCCATGAATCACCACTTAAGGAGGTAAACCATATGGTATTTACTTAGACAATAGATATGTAAATTCCTTAAATTCATCTTATATAACCTTCATAAACAACTTAAGATCGAGTTGTCCATTATCTCCACTACCACTCATCTTTAAATCTACAAAGAAAATGTTAGTAACAAAGATTGGCTCATGTTTCACTAAAATATTGTTTACTTATTTGGTTATGTTTTACTCAATTTTGGCTTTTCACAATGATGTTCTCATTACTTTTGTCTTTTACCACTCAATTTCCCCTTACAAGCCCTTTAAAAAGAACTATATTTATGATCCTACCAAAATAGCAAGCAACAATAGGGTTTATAACTTTGGTTAACAAAATTATGATTAATAAGAAAGAAAAAAGGAAATGAAATCAACAAGAAGGTAATAAGGATGAATTGCCACTAAGAATAGCTTTAAAAAATCAACAAAAAGGTAACAATGATGAAAAAAAACTAAGAATATTTTTCTAAACTAGGTAAGGATTAGAATTTTGTATTTAATGTGCATTTTTTAATTTGATTTTGTGTTCTTTCTTTTTCATTCTTTTCTTTTCTTTTCTTTTCTTTTCTTTTTTGTTTTCTCCTTTTATTCTTTTTATTTTATTTTATTTATATATGATATGAACCAACTCAAAAACACAATAGAAAATGGAATAACTTTGATTGAAGAAGAATGCACAAAGTGAATTCTAAATTGAAAATAAGTTGAGGATAGGAAGAATTGGATAGATAGATGATGAATGACAAAATCACAAATAATAAGAAAGTAAATAAACATTAAAAGGATAAGTAGTTCAACAGCCAAAGCACTGCCCAAATAATGTGAACCTTAGGCTAAAAATCACTTAAAACTCGAATCATAAGGAATTTAAAAAGCTTAAGTTCGTCTTCAAATCTAGTAAGCAAAGTTGAGTTTAACCATACCTACTGATCAGAACTAAAGATAAAAGAATTTTAATCACAACAAGTTACCCTGATAAGATCATATCAAGTTCTTGTCAAAGAACTAAGAACTAAGAGAGAATTCTCATAAAAAGTGAAGAAAACTCTTAATTTAATTGCTAAATTGATGATTTAGGAATCCATAAGACAACCTTTTTATAAGCATTAAAACCTTAATGACTAGAATCTTTAAAAAATAGAAAACTAGAGTCCTAAAGGAACATTGCTTATCAATTGTAACAAGGATTCAAAACATTAACTACTAACTAATTTAACTAGGAATCTAAGAATCCTATTTCAGTTCATATCCTTAATGTCTTAAAGAAACCTAATCAATTAGAAATTTAAGTAATCCTAATTAGATTAGAGTTAACCCAACAATAAGTCCCAACCAAAATAGGAAACTAGAAATCAAATATAAAGCAATACTAACACGATTTGGGCTTATGCCTAATTATAATAATACATGCTAATCAATAATTAAAAAAAGAACTAAAGCCCTTAAATACATATTAATTATGTGAATTGGGCTCGATTAAACTCAAAACAAGTAAAACAAGGCACAGTTTCTTAGACATTCTCTAGGCCTTGTTCTTCTTATATTAAGCCCATTTCATTTTCAATAACATGTAAAGAAGTGACTAATCTTCACAATGCATCTAATTAATACTGGACAACATCATTTTATGCATATTTATGATTAATCCCTGTCAAAATATTTTCTTCCATTTAGTATTTTCCCTAATCATTAGACATCCAATTATCTGCAAATGATTGTAAGAATGGTTGAAAATAAGTACCAGTGCAAGCTGATATCCATTAGTGATTTTGGTAAAAATAACATAAGGAGGAGTGAGAAATCACAAATTGAATATTATTCATATAGAAAGCTTACTTATTATTCTTAGGAATTTTTTTAATGAAGATAATAAAAAAATTTATAAAAGTTAATGAAGATTAAATAAGTGAAACATTAGTACTTATAGTAAAGGATGAGCCAAATGAATAAAAGAGCATAAGGTACCTTGATAATATAACTAGTAATCACATGACAAGTTGTAAAGGAAAATTTATAGAATTAGATATCAAAGTGATAAGGACCATACTCTTTAGTGATAATACAATGATGAAGATTAAAGTCAAATGTGTGATTTTACTTAAGAGAAAGCATGTGTTCATAATATAAGTTTCTTTCTAATATTTACATTTTTTCGCTACTAAAATATAACATTTTAAGCATCGGTCAAATTTTGGAGAAAGGTTTTCAAATTTCTATGATGGATCATACTCTTTTATGATGCTAATCTTATTTATAATGACTATGACTAGCAATATGATTTTTTGTTGAACTTGAACACTATGAATGCCATATGTTTGAGTATTGGTGTCAATGATCCTTTAATGATATAACATATGAAGTATAAGCATTTGATTATTAATGCACTCAAGGTTTTAGGAGGGAAAAAGATAGTTAGAGGCCATTCAAGTATAGATCATTCTGAATAATTATATTAGGCATAGTTGCCTGGCAAGCATTCAAATAAAAGCTTTTAAAAAATAATCATTTTCAAAATCCGCCAAACTATGCCAACTTATTCATATGGACGTTTGTGGTTCCATCAATCCTCTATTTTTCTAGTTAAAGCTAGTGCTTTATTCTCTTCATTGATGATTATAATAAAATATGAGTAAAATTATAAAGTATAAGTTCAAAGCTTTTTGTGAATTTAACAATTTTAAAGCTCCAATTAGAAAAAGAGTAGTTTTGAAAATAATCTTTGAGAACTGATAAAAATGAAGAATCCATTTCTAAATTTTAGATCTTTTATAAGTTCCACATGATTCATCAATCTTCTATAATTTATAGATCTCTATAAAAAATAAAGTAGTAGAGAAAAAAACTAAATAATCATGTTGTATGGGGCTTATCTTTCAAATTATAATTCAACAAGTAACTTTAAAAAAACGTCACTCTATAAGAAACCTAAAGTGGAGTGTAGCCAATTTCATCATATTTAAGAGTATTGGTTTTATCGCATATGCATGTTCTACAATAACAAAGTTGCAAACTTGATGACCAAAGTAAGAAGTTTGTTTCTTTGCATATGATGAAAACTCAAAAGGCTATAAGATATTCAATTTGCAAAGGAAAGAATGTTAACAATAGAGATGTGGAATTTGATAAACAAGCATCATATGTTTGAAGCTCTTAAATGGAGGGATCTGACGATTTGCTTCCATATTTTGAATATAAAGAATAAAAGGGGGTCATTTAAGAATTCAAAAATGATTATTCTCCGCGAACTTCACCACTTCATCATCTCAAGCTTCATCATCCACATCTTCACCAACAAGTGTGAGAACTTAAGGATATCAAAAAATTGACAAGTTTATATAAGAAACCAATGAAATATGTGGTTGAAATGCGTGAAGATAAACTATTAAATTTTAAGACGACAATATATCGACTAGAAGAAGTGCCAAGAGTTTGAAATAATTGAATCGATAATTATTTCTAAGATAATGGTTTTACTAAATGTTTACACAAATATGCTCTTTCTATTAAAAATAATACACTCCAAACATCTCAGTTGTACGTTAACATCTCTTAAAATATCTAAGTAAGCATATTTCTTTATCCTAGTAATTGTCATCAATTTAGTCATATGGTGTCACAGTTAGGTCAGCTCAATCCACCAAACACTAATGTAGCTTTTAAAATAATTTCTTTAAATATTAATCTAATATTCAATTTTCATCTTAATGTTTCCAAAAGGTCTAAGTAAATATATACTATTATTTTCGTTATCACTTTTACACATTATCGAGAGTGCAATAAGTACCATTATATTAACAATAAGAAGAAGAGTTATACTAAGAATGATAGTGGACATTTTATTAAATATTAAAATGCAAATCACATCTTTGGTCTTATTAAAGATGATCTATTGTTTGTTTGTTTCTATATATGTGGCATTATCTTAACAAGAAACAATTTAAAGATGTTGAAGGTACAAAAATTTCATGTAAAGTTTGAGATGAGTGACATAGAATAATTTTTTACTATTTAAGAATAGAAGTAAAGTAAAAAGCGGAAGAAATTTTTATCACTCAATAAGGTTTTGTAAAGTAGGTTCTTAAGAAATTTATTATGTTAGATAGCATGTTAGTTAAAACTCCTCAATAGTGTGGAATAAAGCTATCACAGTTTTGAGAGGAAAACAATGTAAATTTAACTTTATTCAAAAGAATTGTAGAAAGTTTGAGGTATTTGACTTGCATAAGGCTAAATATCTTATTTAGTATTGGACTTGTTAGTCTATTTATAGAGACGCCTTCCAAATCTTACTTGAAAACAACCAAAGAATTTATTAGTATGTCAAAGGTGTTATTGACTATGATATATTTTGCTCATCTTCTGAAGACTTTTATTTAATGACATTTTGTGATTATAATTTTACTAGAGATTTTAAAGGTAAAAAAACTATTGTATTTGTTTTAGAAATAATGCAGTATCATAGTGTTCAAAGAAATAACCTATGGTCAAACTCTCCTCATGTGAATTGGAGTATGTTGTAGCTACTTAATATACTTGTCGTGCTATTTGGTTGAGAATGACGTTGAAAGAGTTATAATTAAAGTAAATTGAAATAGCAAAGATCATAATTGACAATAAGTTTGCTTAAGATTTACCAAAGAATCTAAGGTTTCATGATAGGAAATATTGACACACGATTTTTTTTAATTCAAAAAATGTATTGCTAAGAAGAAAATTAACTTAAAGTTTTTTAAGAATCTTGACCAAGTTACAAATATTTTTATTAAGCTCCTTTTATATGTTGTCCTTCAAAAATTATGTATAATACTTGGAGTTATACAAAAAGAAGTTAGGTCAAATAATGGAAATAAAATTAACTTTTAGAATTCTACAATAATTTTGAAGGAGTAGGTGAATGGCTAAATCTTAATTATTTCTAATGATTTAAAAGAAGTTTTAAAGTTACAAAAGTTATATATGTATAGGTTTAAAGGAATTTAACTTTGAATCATTGAACTTACTAAGAAAGTATTTCTTTTTAGAAAATAAAGAAAAAGTATTTCTAAATAAGGTAGAAGCAACCTTGCAATTTTTCTACTATATAAATTTTATTGTGTTATTAACAATATTTTGCTCACGTATTATAATATTAATTGATTTTATGTTAGTGAATCTAAAATTTTCCATTAGCTATATAAACAACTAGATAAATTTTCATTTTATAAAAAAGGTATAAGAATAAAAAGTATATTATAATAATACTCTTCTTTCATTATTTATATGAGTATATTAGTGAGCCTATCGTTTTTCCATGAAGAAGATATTCTTCTTCTCTAAAAAACTAAGAAATAGGAACTTTTTACTTTAATAATATTCTAAACTAAAATAAAAGTTAATAATAAATTGTAAAATTACTTAACAAAGTACTAAAAAGAAAGTAAAATTATTCCTTTTAACTTTTTAATTAATAACACCTCAAAGATAGGCTAAAAATGCATCATGAACCGTATCATTTTTACCATAATACTACTTCAAATGTAATATTTAGAATGTTCAATTTCAATCTTGACTTTTTTCAAATGTTTAAAATAGACCATAAGTGAATAAAAAAGTAAATGGGTTAAACTTCTATCCTTTAAGTGAAATATCATCGCTCTAAGTGGATGAAAAAGTAAATGAGGCTAAACTTTAATCTTTTAATTTTTATTATTTTCAAGTTTAATAATGGATCCCATTACCATATATATCTCACTTGACTTAGTGGGGCTAGATGACTTATTTTAAAATTTTAAAATTATTAATATTTTTATTTATTTTAATCAATATGTATTAAGTTTTTAATTAAAAGATCTAATTTAACTAAAAATATTAGAGCTTCTTCTCAAGTCTCAACCCCTGATCCTTAAATTTAGTTCAACTATGCATGAGTGGTCACCTTGTGATGAATGGAGGATTTTGAACATGGGCAAGAGTGATGATGTATATATCCCCAATACAATGTTATTCCACAAAACAACTCTTTTCTTGAGATCTAATGTCATGGCCTTTGTTAATACTCGCCGGTGAGTGCATATGCTCAGCTTTTCTTCACCCAAAGAAAAAGCTACTCCTTTTCTTAGTATAAGTGGTGGGTTGATGGAAAGAAGCGCTCAAAATAACTCTAACTTTCCTTATTATCAACTAACACCCTCTACATATAGTAGAAGTTCAGGTATTATTGTATAATGTTCTTATGCTTTTTCCTTGGTAGTTTTTGTTTTAGTCAAAGTTTATTTATAGGTTTTCATTAGTATTTGATTTTGTGAAGTGGGTTTTGGAAATAGATAAGATGGATTAGATGTTCATTTTGTCTTATTTCCATCTTTTAGAAAGTGTTTTATCTGGAAACTAGAAAAGGGAGTCTTGTCTAAATGAAAGGGTGATTTTTCACTCTTTCTGCTCTTAACTTGTTAAAATCTTAAACAATCAACTATATTTGAACCGAAAACAGGTAATTAAGTTAAAAGAAATTGGTAGGACTAATAGGTAGAGCTTAGTTGTCTTTCTTGTTTATCCTACTGAACTTGAAACAACTTTATATTTCGCTTGAGTACCATAAAATTTCTATTTAAAAATTTTGAATTCAAATTTGCAAGTTTTGTTGGAAGTTTGAGTAGGAGTTTGCATGTTACTTTTTTAAGTATAAGAGTTTCTTTTACTCCATCTCTATGGATGAAGTTAGAATGCCAGGCCTTGATCTACAAAAATATTTGTGTGAAAATGCATGTACCCTCCAATTTAATCAACATACTCAAGAAGTCACTATGTCTATGCAATTTGTTCGAAGCTTTTGCCGGTTCATCTCCTCCCAATTGATATAAGCATCTTTGTATTCCTCGAAACTAGATAACAACTAAGGCCAACATTGTATTCCTTGCAATACTTGGATAGCTGATCATAGTTTTGAACCAATCTTCAAGCGTTTCTTTTTCTTTCTTTTCTTTTCCAATCTACTACCATAGACCACTACTCCGCATTGCACAACACTCATTTCATACTACTATGAAAGCACCATAAATTTTAGGAGAATATACTCTAGTCTCATTTAACTTAGTTCTCGATTTCTTATCCTAATAGTAGTAACATACTCTAACATTCACTTGACCGCTTGCCGCTACTAATAGTATAACACCATAACTTGCTCTCAGATGGTATAGTACAAGATGGATTGTTTGTTTTTTCATTCATGATATTAAGATTTACCCTAACAGGTCTCATCTTGATTCCAAAATCCTAAATGATGATGAAGAAATGGATGGGGCTAATTATGGAGATAAAGAAGATGACGAGGACATAATCACGATCGATCTTTGTTAAGTTCTTACAATTGTAGTTATAGACGAGTTGGGGAAGTTGTCATAGATTGATAACCCTCTTTGAATTAAAAGCTCGAATGAAATGGAAGAAAAATAGGGTTTCCAATCAAATTAGAGAATTTAGTTAAAACTTAACTAATATAATTAAGATCAAGAAAAAATAAGTCATATGATCTCTACTATATTACATGACATATACATGGTAGTGAAGCCTATTAATAAATTTAAAATTTTAAATATTATTAATGTTATATTTAATGGTCAAAAGTCTAATTTTATTTAATTTTCATCTATTTAAAGTATATTTTGAACATTAAAATTAAATTTAAATGTTTTAAAATATAAATTATATTTTAATAAAAATGATAAAATTCAAGATGTAATTCATGATGCCAAACTCATGCTTTTCTTCGGGCTAGAGCACTCTATTCCTGTTAAAATGTTTCAATTCCTGTGTTACTTAATTTTGTCCATACATAATTATTTGGACTTCATATAACATTGTTAATAAAATTTAATAACCTAGGGTAATAACTGATTAACTAAAAGAGAATATCTTGCAGAATATCTATTCCGTTTTTCTTCGGGTTCTTCATGCACCTGATGAAACATGTGCGGCAACTTTTCTTAAATTTTACAGTACGTGGATGGATTGGTTTCTGTCTTCTGGTCCATAGTTTTCTAACGTTTGCGATGGAATTTGTTTCTGTATTGCATTGATTGGTTTCTGTCTTCTGAATCCTGATCGTTACTTTTCAATGTTTGCGATGGGAATTCGTTGCTTATTAATAATTAACACAGCTGGTCCTCGCTAGACGTTGGATTTTTAAAACTATGGTTCGTTTCACGAGTTTAGCATGCCCAATCATTCCTTCTTTTTACAGGGAATAAAATAATCGAGGCGAAAATAATTGTTTGCTATTAATAATGTTTCTTTTAAAAGAGTGAGATCAATGAGTACCGAACCCACATTCAAGCAGCTACCTTATTCACTTGCTACATGAAATACTATAACAACTTTTATTCTCAATTTAACCTCATTGAAAACGACATTCTTCTGGGTGGAAGGTGACATTGCATTGCGTCTAATAAGAGGATATCAAGTGATAACAAAAGCTAGCCCTGACATGAAATCTTGCAATATCTTTTTCTTTATTATTGTAAGAAGGAGCATAATGTAAAATGTGATCAATAAACATATAATTGGGGTTAGAGCTTAAAGCAACCCATATTTATCATAAAATAGAACAATTTAAGACAGTAATAATTGAACTTGTAATGATTGATGCAAACATGTCACGTTGAGTAGTCTACTAGCTAGGTGTCACTCTCCGTAATCATGGAACGTTGCTCGCCGCGATGGACTGAAGTTTGTAAATAAATAATGGAATTTTAAATTTTAGTATACATAGATATGGAATTTGAATTGGATAATCTTAAGTGTAATGATTGTTAATTTTTATCAATATTTTTTATTTTTGCATATTTCCATGTTATATAAATGATGACAATAGCTCAATGGTTCATTTCAGCCTTGAGAACCAACTCTTTTGTGTATAACTTTTTAATTTTACTAATACTACATTGGCAATCAAGTTTTGATCATGATGAAAATTATTGTAATAGATTTGAGTATTAAACTTTTAATTTTACAACAATTAAAAAAATTTCGGTATCTTTTATTAATTTTCATATCATAAATTAAATTCAAGTCATCATAAGATGTTTTGGAAAGCAGCAATTTCACAAATATTTCTTAACAGCAATTTCACCGACATTCTAATATTTAAGTAAATTATTTGAATTACTACAAAATTAGTGACGCAAAGATTAGCAAGCAAGAGTGGATTGGAATGGTTGAAACTTGACACAATTGTGGATCCCATGCCAATTCCCGAAAGTTGTGCTGTTGCGACAATTGTGGATCCCATGCCAAGTATAACAAAGGCCAAGTTAAAGGTACCTTCGGCATGTAGCTATTTGGCATTATTCTCTTGTTTAACTAATCTTCTGCAGCTCCACAATTCAATACCGACAATTTCTTTGCACCCATGATCCATCCATCTCACGTTTTCCTTGTCAATGAACAGCGGTCCAACAAGCAGTGTGAATTAGAGTACAATGATCAATCAGCTTGGACCCCCATACACGCGGAGTAAATGTGCTAACTGAGGGATAGAATTCTTCAGTGAATTGTAATAAAATGATCAATCAGCTTGGACCACCATGCAGGGGGTAAATTGGCATGTGTATACGTAATGATTACGTATTCTCTATTTTGTTGTATTATAGAAGAAGATGAGCGCGCCGGTATGTTGTCCATCTCGTTTGGATATTTTAACACGAGTGAGCAAGAAAATAATACTGCCAAACTTTCTTACCACGCACAACTTAGCTGTCAATCAATCAGTCATTTCAATTTGAAAACTTGGGCCAAGTACGCGTTGAGTTTTAAAAGGAGTGTTACTGAAGCATTCGATTCTGAAAATTAGGAATTGAGTAAGGATCCAGACCTTTGTTTTGACCGGTAGAAACTATTGCTCCATTTTCAAGTTGATGTACTATAGGAAAAAGAAGTATAATAAAATAATATTGGAGAAATGAAAGTAACACAACTTGTGTAATTGTAGTTTTAGTTTGAATTCAGTGTAAAACGAGCGTTTTCAAAAGTCTTGCAGTTTCTTTTCTCCTTGTACATTGGCATAAATTTCTAACCCGTATATGCTTTCCAACTGGAATACGAAAAGAAACCTTAATTGCCAATGACTTTTCGAGTTCGCTAAGATTTAGGCGGCGATTTAGTAGAAGTATCACTTAATCAATACAATTGATGCACGAAATATCTTTTCACATATTATGCTTTTCAGATGCTCAGCATTCATCATCTTCTGCAACGAGATATTGCTGGACAATACAATAGCAACTCTCGTTTTTTAAACGTGCCATGAGTGAAATTTTGTCGTTCCTACAATTAAAATATATGTCAAAGCCCAACTGTAGAATATCGTGTCAGCCGACTCGATTTAACACGCCAATGAATAATTTATAAATAATAAAAATTGATAACATTTAACACGCCAGTGAATAATTTAAAAGAAGGTTAGTTAAAATTTTGATTTGAGAACTAACCATTTCATGTCGTAAGACTGCCCACCGGAAGAAATATTACGTGACCAATTAATCACTCCAAGTCCCCCGTCGTGCGCGGCATGGACATAATTTGAAGGAAATTAACAAGTAGAAAGAACGAGGTGGATAGGTTTGAAACATGCCTGCGTTTTAATATCGAGTTAATGCAGTACAGATGTTAAGTACAGGCGTTGTACTGCACTGCATAGTTCATTATTCACATGATGCGCCGGACAATAAGATAAGAAGGCCTCGGTTGTGGGCAAAACAACTTCAATGATTGAAATAATTAATTAATTAATTAGTTAGTTAGTTATAATCAATAAATATCATCTTTTAAAGAAAATAAAATATCTTAAAACTTCAAATACAAATGAGCTGACGCCTGACTGAAAAAGAAAAGACATGTTTTATTATCAATTATTTTCAAAATTATGCACATCTGTCATTAATTGGTATATGTACTTCCAGAGTTATTGAAGTGGACATGATTGGGCCGAAGAATAAGCCCATTCTCTGGGAAAGCCTGGTGTGGATTTGGGACGTCAAAAATAATATGATAATAGTCAAAGTTTTTACATTGTCAAATCAATTAAGCAAATTAAGGCATGGCGATTAAACCACTGTACGAGTAAAAGCAAAGCAGAAATTTTGTGGGTGAAGCTAAATTTGAAGTCAAACTACTTAAGATGAAATAATAATGATAATAATATGAATAATATATATACTGGCGGGCTTTTTTATATATACCTTGGTTGATGATAGGTTATTTTAATTTCGTCTTACTAGAACAAGAGGTGTACGGATAAAGGTCTAAGACAAATAATAGCAATAAGGATTTCACAAGATACATTAGCAGTGTAGGTATGACTGATCTCAAATATAGTGGCAATTATTATATCTAGAACAAAAAGCAATATGAAAGCTGTTTTTTTTTTAAAAAAAAACATATGCCTTATTAACTCTGATTGGATGATAAATTATCCCCACAGCTTGCTTTCTTCAACAATCCTCTTTATTCCAATCAAACATCCATAGAAATGCAGTTGAATAAGAAAGTAGTGATAAGGAATGCTCCCTTCAAGTTCATCACTTATCTTTTAGAGGTTTCATGCTTCAGGGAAGCAATAACCAGGGTTGGAACACACATGTGTAAGATTATAAAGGATAATAATGTGCGTAAAAGCTAAAAGTTGTCAAAAGTAAGTCAATTTAACTAAGTAAGATGAGCTAAACCATTGCAAAAGTGGATAAACAAGCAAGTCTAACCTCTCTCAACCTACTCTAAAACTAATTAAGTGTTAATCCAACAAATGAAACTCTTGAACTTCTTGAACAAACATATTTAAACATATATGTTGAAACTCTAGAGCTGCATTACTCTTTGATAAAATAGAAGTCAAGAATCAATTAGCTAAAGGATGGAGAAAGGAACAAAAAATACTTTCTTAATGTCATTCTTGCTAGGAGAAATGTCAATACAATTGTTTCCTTGCAAAAATTAGAGAGCAATACTATCAAAGACTGATAACAATCAAAAGATCTAGTTTTTAATTATGTCAAGAGGATGTTGGGACTGCTAATAAAGCTAGCCTATTTGGTGAAGACATATGATGCTTTATTACAGTCTATATCAGGGAATCAAATCTCTCTTTGACATGGAGTTCTCTAACATTAAAACAAAGCAATCAGTACTCTTCGTCTTAAGACAAGACAAGTCCTCTGAACCAAATGGTTTCAATAATTGATTCTTAAAAAAAAAATTGGGACATATAAGGTGATATACTTACTAACATTATTTAGGAATTTTTCATAAGTGGAAAATTACTAAAGAAGCTTAATAAGACTTACATTTGTTTGATTCCTATGATATCAAATCCTTCTGGCATATCTGATTATGAGCCTATTTGATGTTGTAATGTCATCTACAAAGTCATTTCTAAGTTTTTAACTTTTAGATCAATGACGATTCTCAAATGTATCGATATCCTTTATTAGAATGCTTCATCTATAAAAGAAGCGTTAATGACAACATGCAAATTGCCTAAGAATTATTTAAAAGCTATAATAAGAGGAAGGAGATAATAAACTTTATTTTGAGATTGATTTTTTGATTTCCTAAATTGAAATTTCTTGTTTAGCATTGTGAAAGCTTGGTGAAATTTTTTTTTTATAACGAAATTCACTAACTAGGTGAGAAAATGTGTTACTTCCATTTTATAGCCAATAGAGAACCAACCTCACTATTCGAAGTTGCAAAGGCACTTGGGAAATGAGATTCATTACCTCCATATATGTTTGCCCTAAGCATCGAAGAACACACAAGACTAATTAAATTAAATATTGCCAATGAATTTGGTTATAAATATCATTATAAATGTAATAAGATTGATATATTTGATCTTTCCTTTGTAAACGACACACTACTACTTTATAGTTCTATAAAGGAATTTGTGGAGGTTTTCACTAAATCATTGAATTAGTTTAAGGAATTATTGGGGTTGAGTGATAATCGTTCAAAAAGTAGACTTTTCATTTTACCAATGGCTTTAAAAATGGACTATTACTCCTAGGTATTTAGAGATCCCAATTACTATAAAGAGATTATCTATCTCAAATTGTAAGCCACTTATTTCGTAAGAGGCTTAATAGTTGGTGTATTAGATTCCTTTTTTTATAAGGCAAGCTATAATTGACCAATTTTATTTTAAAAAATCTCCATATGTACTATAGTACTCATATAACAATTCTAAAGGAGATAATGAAATCAACTGAAAGGTTATTAAGGAAGTTCTTATGGTTGAGGTTGGAAGAGAAAGCAATGGTGTCAAGGATCAAATGGATAAATTTATATCAATTGGATAGATCTATATCTACCTACAGAGAATGGGGATCTTGGGTAAATTTCATTAAAATAATGATAAAATGCTCTTTATAAAGAGAATATCAAAGCTATGCATAAATAAAGAGTCACTTTGGGTAAAATGACTACATACTCACTTCTTTAAAGCGTGGTAGCATATGGAAATTAAGCTATACCTAAAGCTAACACCTTATAGAATCTTAGACATATCCTATAAATGAAGGGCTTA
>JANKYE010000004.1:19514429-19531330 GCA_032467995.1 Erythroxylum dillonii | reverse complement strand
ATAATAATAATAATAATAATAATAATAATAATAATAATAATAATAATAATAGTAGTAATAATAGTAATAATAAAAAAAATTATTGACAACAACAACAACAACAACAATAATAATAATAATAATAACACTCTTTAATTTAGTGCACTAAATTAAAGAAAAATAGGAAGGATTCCATTCCTATTTTAAGGTTGGCTAATGAGAACACTCTTAGAGAAGATAGAGTGCTGGTTACTTACCAGTGGAAACCTTCCTTAAAAGCTCAAGGAAATGCATGGAAACCTACTGGGAAAACATTTACTAGTGGAGATTATTGAGAGTTGACTGGCACATCTAAACCAAATCTGGGCAACATTGAGGAGGCAGGGAAGGTTGACCCTTATACAACTATTCCTAACCCTGATCTTTTCGTAAAAGAACCCCTCACAGATGTGGTTCATAGTCAAAGGAATCTGGGACAGAACTTGGAGATAAGCAGTGGACCTGAAGTGATTCCTTCCGGTGATAGTAACAACATTCAGTTGGATAAGGAAGTTAAAGTTCAGGATTTGGAGACACTACATTGGAGGATGGGGACCCTATTCCCCAACAGCTGGATCTAATCCCTCAACAATCAGCCCTGTTGAAATGTGGAACTCTAGAGGATGATCAAATGGCCTTAAGGAAAAGCAATAGGAGCAGTAGGAAAGGCTCTAAAAGCAAAAGTATTCATCCATGACAATGATAGTTTGGAATGTACGTGGAATAAATAATCCCTCTAAGTTGAATGCTCTAAGGGATTTTGTCCTAAAGGAGAAGCCTCAGGTTTTTTGTCTCTTGGAAACTAAAATTAAGGAAATAAACTTGCACAAGGTACATTGCTTGGGCAGGAAATGGAAAACTATCTCAAATCATTGTAGCCATGTGTATAGGAGAATTATTATTCTCTATGAAGAAGAATCAGTGGAGGTTAATGTCATTGAATCATCTCAGCAGTTCATACACTCACTGATCTACTACAAGATGGCAAACTCTAGGGTGTTAGCCACTTTTGTATATGGTTTTAATCTTGGCTTTCAGAGGGTTGAACTATGGAATGCTATTATCCGACTCAAGTCCTCCATAAATTTACCATGGTTAGTATGTGGGGATTTCAATACCACTTTCTATCGTTCGGAGGTTGAAGGTAATTGCAACCTTCGCAATTACACCCTAGATATGCTTGATTGTATATAGGAGGTAGAGGTAATTGATCTGAAATCCGAAGGCCATTTTTTCACTTGGTCAAATAAACAAACCTCCTCTTGGCATATTAGGAGAAAGCTTGACAGGGCACTAGTAAATGTGGATTATTTGCAAGCTTTTCCAAGAAGCACAACAACTTTTTTACATCCGGGCATCTCTGATCATACTCCTATATGGATTGATAATATGTTCAATTCTCCAAAAGTTTGTCACCCCTTCAGGTTTAATAACTTTTTGGTCACTTGTGAGGGTTTTAGTGAAGCCATTGCAAAGGGTTTGGATTATGCTTGTCTTGGGTCTAAACAATACATATACCTACAAAAGTTGAAATCCATCCAGCATGAATTGAAAGTCCTTAATTTTCAAAGAGGGTAGAATCTCATGAAGGATATTACAGAAGCTAGAGACAAATTATCAGCTATACAATCTGCTTTGGCTGCAACCCCTATTGATGTCTCTCTAGTTATGGCTGAAAAGGAAGCTCTAAAGAATTACTTGTAATTGGTGGACAACCAACATTCTCTATAGAAACAGAGGTCTAGAGTTTCTTGGTTAAAAGATGGGGATAAATGCACCAAATTTTTCTTTAATTCAGTGCAAGCCAGGAAGAATTCAAACAGAATTACCTCCATTTCTTCTGAAGATGGGACTATTGTGGTAGGACAAGAGGAACTAGCTAAAGATGCCTTTTATTTCTATAAGAACATCCTAGGTACTGAGGGTTCATCCTCGATTATAGGAGATCTTCTTAGGCAGTTTGTTTCAACTTGTATTTCTGAAGATATGTGCTTTTCTCTAGTTAGACTTGTCACAGATCAAGAAATAGATAGGGTAGTTTTTGCTATGAATGGTTCCAAAGCTCCAGAACCTAATGGGTTGAATGGGTTTTTCTATCAGAAATCTTGGCCCTTGGTGGGAGGGATAGTTAAAGAAGCAGTTCTTGAGTTTTTCCAAAAAGGGGTTATGCTTAAGGAGATAAATAAAACTTTTATTACCCTAATCCCTAAACTCTCTGCCCCATCTTCTTGGACAGATTTCAGTCCTATCTCCTTTTCCAATTTTCTTTACAAGATTATTGCAAAAATTCTGGCCAACAGATTGAAGGAAGCTATTAAACCCCCCATCAGTGAGAATCAAGGAGCTTTCTTGAAGGATAGGGACATTGGGGATAACATCCTCATGGTTCAGGAACTATTGAAGGGATACAACCGCAGGACTAGCCCTCTTAATTGCACTATCAAAGTGGATCTACAAAAGGCATTTGATAGTATGAGTTGGAGCTTTTTACTACAAACCATGGAGATTATGGGTTTCCCTCACAGATTCTTAAAGTGGATCAGTGAATGCATAACTACCACATCTTTGGGAATACCTATTAATGGGAGTCCTACAAAGATTTTTAAAGGGAAAAAAGGCCTTAGACAAGGGGATCCCTTGTCCTCTTACCTCTTCCTTATTTGTATGGAGGTGCTTACTCAAATGTTGAAGCATAACTTGAGGAATGGTTCAGGCTTCAAATTTCATTCAAAGTGCAAGAAGATTTTTCTAACTAGTTTGTGTTTTGCAGATGATTTAATTCTCCTTAACAAAGCGCATGTGCCCTCAGTCACTCTTTTGATCAATACTCTCAACTTTTTCAAGGACCTATCGGGGCCGAATATCAATTTTCAAAAGAGTTACCTTATCCATTCAAAAAGTGCAGGTCATTTGGCAAATGCCTTAAAAGCAGCCACTGGAATGGATATTAAGGAGCCTCCTATCCTTTACTTAGGAATTCCAATTTCCTCTAGGAGACTCAGGTACTGTGAGTGCTTTCCACTAATAGAAAAATTTAGAAGAGACTGGGTTCTTGGACAAATAGATCTCTTTCTTTTGGAGGGAAGCTTCAACTCTTAAAGTCAGTCATTTCCTTAATGCTAAAAGAAGCTTCAACTCTTAAAGTCAGTCATTTCCTTAATGCATACTTACTGGAGCTCTCACCTTTTTCTATCCAAAGGAATTATCAAAACCATTGAGAGGATGATGAGGTAATTCCTATGGGGAAAGGAGGTGGGGAATATGGGTTAGCTAAGGATAATTGGAAAAGTGTTTGTCAACCTAAAGTAGTAGGGGGCTGGGGCTGGAGTTTATCACCACAAAGAATCGTATGCTCATGACTAAGCAGATTTGGAGACTTTTTATTGATAAGGAATCTATGTGGGTAAGATGGATTCATGTTTACATTTTGAAGGGGAGGAGTTTTTGGGGTTTAAATTTCAAAAATAGCTACACTTGGTTCTTTAACAAACTTCTGAACATGAGGGAGGAGGTACAACAACATATGTCTTGTCAAGTTGGAGATGGGGAAAGATCTTTTTTGTGGTATGATAATTGGTCTGGACAAGGTGTCCTGCTCAACAACCCATTGGCCAGAACCTTATTGGGAAGGTTCCCTAGAAATACCAAGCTTAAGGATATCATAGCAGAAGGCAGATAGTTACTGTCCATAGATGAAACTAGATTATTATCCATCCCGCAGGACTGGAGAAAAGGATACCTTCTTCTGGAAGGGGATCCCAGTCTCTAATATTACAATGCAGGCAGCTAACAAATTGATGGAGGGGACATTGACTCGGGTAGAGTGGTTTTCGATGGTTTGGAACCGGTTTCTGAGACCTAAAACCAGTTCCCTGCTATGGTTAGTTATACTGAATAGACTCAGTCATATGGACAAGCTTCCATTCCTTAACTCTTCAAGGATGTGCATTTTTTGTAATCTAAATGAAGAAACTAGAAATCACATTTTTTTTTGAGTGTGACTACTCTACTAAAATATGGACTAAGATTCGCAGGTT
Source organism: Erythroxylum dillonii (assembly GCA_032467995.1). Taxonomy (NCBI): domain Eukaryota; kingdom Viridiplantae; phylum Streptophyta; class Magnoliopsida; order Malpighiales; family Erythroxylaceae; genus Erythroxylum; species Erythroxylum dillonii. The sequence goes on along the minus strand of JANKYE010000004.1, from coordinate 19,527,275 downwards.
ATGTACTGAAGTCTAGTTGCTGAACAGACTCCATGATCTACTACTGGAGCTACCCCAACTATCTATTTCTCAGTTTGACAAAGCAATCATCCTCATTTCAATGGCTACCTGCTCTCAAGAACTCTGGAGGGAAAGGAACCTACGAAGATTCCAACAGAAGATAACCCCCCAACCCTTTACCCTAGAGCTTATCACAACATGCATCAGAGAGCAACTGATTTCCACCCAGCTGTACACTAGGGGCCTAGCTCTCACTTGGAGAGTCTAATCTCCTACATGGCCGATTTCTCAGATCGGGAAAAACAGGGGAGGAAGGCTTCGATACTAACCTGTTGATTATCCAGTCGCCCCCTTTTCTGCTTCAGTCCGATGTCAAGTTCCAGGAAGCCCACAAAGGGATTGACTTCATCCTCCCTTCCGATTTTCCTGCAATTTCACCAATCTCAGTCAGCCTAGAGAAGTACCTCCAGTCTTGAATCTTTTATCACTTACCAATGGATCTTTCACAGTTCGCGTAGTTTCGTGCCCTAGCTAGCTCCATTATTTCCTTCTTAAGTAAATTCTGGATGGGTTGCGAAAGTTAGATTTGTTTTGCCGTAATTGTGTTCATTCCCTTTGCTAAAAGCTTGGTCTGTTCGATTGTCTTCTTATGCCCTTATGTCATGTCATTTGTTGTTTAAATTTAAGGGGCTAGAGTAGTTAAGCTTGTGGTGTATGGTATCTTATTCGGGATAAGTAGACCTTGTATCTTTTATCTTTTATTTTTTATTCAATTCAATTTAAACTTTTCAAAAAAATAAAATAATAATAACATCAAGGAAAAAAGTTGTCTTTACCTATTCTGCGTTTTACAAAATAGGTAAAAACAGGAGAGATTTATTTTTAACTATTCCTAAAAGTGCAAGAATAATTACACCTAAGATTAATTATTTTATTTATTATTTTTTAACTAAATTAAAGAATAATTATTCATTAAAAACCTTCTTAGTTCTTCCTATCGCACCGAAGGACCGAATCTGACGTGGCAAAACTGAGGCTGCGGGCCCATTCTTTTTTATATAAAACGGTGTTTTTAGGGTCACGTCATTTTCCACGATATAGCGCGAATACGTTTTTTTTGACTGCGCTGGGGATCGGTCAGCCCCGTTCGGGCAGCACATCCGCTCTCTCTCCTCAATTGTAGATAGAAAAAAACAAGCACCTCTGTGTCTCTGTCAAAAAACACACTTCACTAAAAAGTGAATCCAAAAAGGGCAAGTTTAGATCTTTTTAGTTATTTCGGACAAAACCGAAAGCTCTTGTGAAAATGTTTTTGAATTTTAGCTTTCTCCTTCTTTCTTTTTTTGGTTTTTGATGTTAGCTTTACGATATTAAGTTGACGAGAATGTGAGCAAAAGGTAAGTGAGATAGATTGAGAGAGAAACTGCGCTTAGAGATACCAGGGTGGTGGCTTACTTTTTTCATTTTTGGTGTTTTGATGTTTATGGATGTGATTAAGAGATAATGGTGAGCGTTAATGTGTGAACTGAGTGGAAAAGGCTAGGTTTTTGTGGCTTTTCTTTGTGATGGTGAGCTGGGTTTTGGTGTGTCGTTGTTTGGATCTGAGGAGGTTGACGGGTTAAGTGTGGTTGTTTGGGGGGTGTCTGGGTGTGGGTGTGTGTTTGTGGTGATAATGAAGAGGAAAGTTGGGACCTTTTTTATGGTGTGTTTGATCTTGGTGCTGCATCCATTATGGCTAGTGTTGGGAAACATGGAAGGTTTGTGTTCTACTGCTATCTTTGGTTACAAAGTTAAGAGCTTGATCTTGGTTTGTACGTTCTTTTTTTTCTCCTGTCAATTGGCAAAAGTGGGGTTTTTGTTATTCTTTCCAGTGATTGTTTGGTGTTGCTGGAAGCTGAGTGTTTGTTACTCTATAAAATCGGTCTTGCGTTAGATTGGTATCTTGGATTTATTGAATTGTTCAACAGCTATGCGCTTCTATTCCTCTTACTCGTGAAGTTGTATGGGAATTGTGTATTTGATGGAGCTGTTTTTTATTGATGGAAGCGGGATAAATAATGATATTGTTTCCATTTATGGTTCTGAAACAGGAATTTCAGTTGAAATGTCAACAAAGAGTAATTTACAATGTCTTTCTAGTCGCAGCTTTGTTTCTTCTCCTGATTATTTTATCTCAATCATTGTATCTTTACCTGTTGATGTTTCTAACTATATGTTGTCATGCAGCTAATATGCTTTGTACATGTGGATTCTTTGGGCTCCGGATGAGTACGCTATGATTCATGTGCAAAATTAGTGGGCGATATTCTAAGTTTTATCCAATGCTTGATACCGCTGTTTCTTATCTGGCTATCTTCATCTTAAGAAACTGTCATACTATGTGACATCAAATGATGCTTCGATGAACTGTTTATTACTGGCTTATTTCTCTTTCAAGTCATTTCTACTATATCGATGTGAACTTGCTGCTCACACATTTTGTTAATGTTCTGTTCATTGATACAGGTGATGCTTTGCACAGCCTGAGGACCAATTTGAATGATCCAAATAATGTCCTGCAGAGCTGGGATCCTACTCTTGTCAACCCATGCACATGGTTTCATGTTACATGCAACAATGATAATAGTGTTATAAGAGTGTAAGTTCTTTCTCATTTATGTTTCTTAAGTGCAAAAGTGTAGCATGATTATAATGATTAATCTTGAGCTTATGAAATCTCTGCATGAACAGCTTATATGAATTTCTTCTCTTGTCAGTGATCTTGGAAATGCTGCCTTGTCTGGTCAGCTTGTTTCCCAGCTTGGATTACTCAAGAATTTGCAGTACTTGTAAGTTATCCTATGTAAGTTGACATTTATATATTGGGGGTTGTTTATCAACTTGCTTCTGAAAAGGTTCTTTTCCATTGACTGTTCACTTTCTTACTATTGTGTTTGCATATGATGTTTATGTTGATACTTGTCCTTGTTCGCAATCTTGTGTGGTCTATCCTGTTTTATGTGAACTATACTAAATTGTTAATCTTAATTGGCTGGTTGGACAAGATCTTCTGTGGGTTTAGTTCCACTTACACTCCCAGAACAGTATTTGCTACAACTTGAATGCTGCCTGAAATGTTTTAGTCTTCAAAGATCACAAACATCATGGTTTTTCCATTCTCAAAAACATTCTTTTTGGAATTTGTTGACAGTGAATCTTTTTCTGGATACGTTCTTGTCGTATCACATTATTCCATTATGACATGTTCTTTGACCAGCGATTAAACCAAATGGTGACAGGGAACTCTACAGTAATAACATAAGTGGACCAATACCTAGTGATCTTGGGAACTTGACTAACCTTGTGAGCTTGGATCTTTACTTGAATAGTTTTACTGGTCCGATTCCAGAAACTTTGGGCAAGTTGTCAAGGTTAAGATTTCTGTAAGTACACTTGTTCTAGAAAAGCTTAACCTTCGTTTGCTATGGCTGAGAAGTTATTATGATAGTTATATGGGAATATTGACTTTTCATGTAGTATTTCATTTTATTTCTTTATGCAACACACTATCATATCATGAAGAAGAAAATCCAACAACTGATGATTTTACTGAACTTCCAAATATAAAATCATGTTTTTTTTTGTGTGTTCTTCATATTTATTGAATAAGCTATAGTTGTATACTTTGTCAGTTGATGTAGCATATACTAGAAGCAGAGATAAAGAGTGATAAATCATTCGTTGGACTGGTTTCCCCAAACATAGGGGCAGTAACGTTTAAGCACACATGTTGTTAGTGCATGTACCTGACACCAACATTTGGAAGATAATTCTTTAGCTACTTCTTTCCACTAAATGGCTTGATATTTGATCTTAATCTGTTCCTATGCTGGTTCTTCTTTGTGATGTTAATTTGAAATGCATTTATTGATTTTTATCTAGATCTTAACATTCTTTATATTCTTGTCACATTGGTGCAAGGATAGCCGGCTTAACAACAACAGTTTGACAGGTCCCATCCCTATGTCATTGACTAATATTACAGCCCTTCAAGTATTGTGAGTGCCAACTTAATTCAATTAAATCTGTAAAAGCATCATGTTCAATAAGGAACACTGCAGAGTTAGATACTGTTCAGACGATAGAGAAATCTCAATGAGTTCTCCTGTTGTATTTGAACTGCAGGGATCTCTCAAATAACCGACTCTCTGGCATTGTTCCAGATAATGGTTCCTTCTCCTTGTTCACTCCCATTAGGTTTGCCAACTACATAGAGTGATCTGCATTTGCCAACTGATTCAATCTTGTCTTAATAATTACGTCCTTTTCAAATTGCAGTTTTGCCAACAACTTGAACTTATGTGGGCCAGTAACCGGGCATCCCTGCCCAGGGTCTCCTCCATTTTCTCCCCCTCCTCCTTTCATTCCGCCGCCTCCAATTTCTTTGCCTGGTAACCATCATTTGTTAATATTTGACTTGCATATGCATATGATTCTTATATTTTACTTGGTTAGATTGGTATTTCTTGCATGGTTGCACTTTACAGTCTTATATGATTAAACTTGATATTTTGATGCTTGAACCCCTTTATCTCTGTGTAACTAGTTGTGATCCAATTAAACTTGCTATGTAAGGTGAACATAAATTTGGGCAGAGTAGATTTCTTTACTGCTTTCTTTTTACTTTGTCGTACTTTGTTTCATTTAATAAACAAGTTGTTACACGTAATTATGATTGTGCATGTGTGTAATAGATTATAAGTTGAACTTGTTGGTCCTTATATTACCAACTGATTAGTTTTCAAAATGTTTTATGAAAATTATTTATTTTTATAGTTGACTAGGTTAGCAAACATTCGGAATAGGAAAGAAATAGCAATTATTTTTATAGGATCACAATGTATCACGTAATTATGACTAAAAAAATCTGTTACTTATTTGAAATTTGCAACAAGATGTGATATATAGTTTGTCTGTAGGGATTAGCAAAATAATCAGTCTCAGAGAATGGTGATATCTAGTTTGCTGATTGTTATATTGTTCAATTCATTGAAAACTTAGGAGGGAATAGTGCCACCGGAGCAATTGCAGGAGGAGTTGCTGCTGGTGCAGCATTACTGTTTGCTGCTCCTGCGATAGCATTTGCATGGTGGCGCCGGAGGAAACCTCAAGAATTCTTCTTTGATGTACCTGGTTGGTATTCTATTGCATTAAGGAATGAATTCAAACTACTGGCCCTGATTTCTTAACATATGCCTTTATTTCCATGCAGCTGAAGAAGATCCTGAAGTTCATCTGGGGCAACTCAAAAGGTTTTCACTTCGGGAATTACAGGTAGCGACAGATAGTTTCAGCAACAAAAATATTCTGGGTAGAGGAGGATTTGGAAAGGTTTATAAAGGGCGTCTAGCTGATGGCACATTGGTAGCAGTTAAACGACTGAAAGAAGAGCGCACACCTGGTGGAGAGTTGCAGTTTCAAACGGAAGTGGAGATGATAAGCATGGCTGTGCATCGAAATCTTCTTAGATTGCGAGGATTCTGCATGACACCAACTGAACGACTGCTTGTCTATCCCTACATGGCTAATGGAAGTGTAGCATCATGTTTACGAGGTATGCTTGTATCTGTTTTCATATTTCCTATCAATTATTTTTCTGTTTTCTTTTTTAAACATCTTGTTCTCTTGTGTTTTCTTTGTGGACTTGTTGCATCAGTCCTTTACGTGTTGTTATCAGACTCACATGATCTTATTGATGGATGCTTTTTAGAACGTCCTCCTTCACAACCTCCTCTGGATTGGCGAACAAGGAAGCAGATTGCGTTGGGTTCTGCTAGGGGTCTGTCGTACTTGCATGATCATTGTGACCCAAAAATCATTCATCGTGATGTTAAAGCTGCAAACATTTTGTTGGATGAGGAATTTGAGGCTGTTGTTGGGGATTTTGGTTTGGCTAAGTTGATGGACTACAAGGATACTCATGTCACAACTGCTGTCCGTGGTACAATAGGACATATAGCTCCTGAGTACCTCTCCACTGGTAAATCATCTGAGAAAACTGACGTTTTTGGTTATGGAATAATGCTTCTGGAGCTAATTACAGGACAGAGGGCGTTTGATCTGGCTCGGCTTGCAAATGATGATGATGTCATGTTACTTGATTGGGTAAGCATTTTACTAGCTTAGCCATATTTGCTTGATTTGACTTCTGATTGCTACCACGTATTATTGACTTCGTATCTTTTTTTGTGTATGTCGGGAAAACATTTTATGCTTCTTTGGAAATGTATTATTATAATGGTTTGGAGTTGCTTGTACGGGTGCATTGCTCTTCCTAACTGAACATGTTTATCTAAAGTGTAGCATTAACCTCCTTTTCAGTTTTACCCTAGATAGCTAATGTTGGGAATATGATTTGACATTGGTGTGGAATATATTAAAAGATATAAGATTAGGCCTACTTATTTGGCCGATAAAGAATTGAAGGAGAGATATCCATTGTTTAACCATATGGCGTTCCTGCTTGGTGAAACTTTCCGCCTGATAGTTGTATAGCCACAAGAACTTTGGCAGCATACAGTTTCCAAAAAAAAAAAAAAAAAAACTTTGGCAGCATACATAAAGACAGTCTGTTGTCATTTCTTGTGTGTTGCAAATGAAGTCCCTGATTTACTATATGGTACCTGCCACTTACATGTAAAAGTAAATTTAGGACTTGGCAAGAAACCTTGTGTTTAATTTACCTTTCATTCTCATAGGATAAAGAATAACTAAAGAAGGGTTTTGTGTCTAATGAGGATCTAAAATCCAGAGGTTCAGTTGCAGAAATGATTGACATGTTCTCGAAAGTTGTGGCCTTTCTTTGTATGACAGCCTAAGTGTCTTTGAATCATACCATTGTTAATGCTTCCTCATTTTCTCTTGAGTTTGTATTGGTTTGGATTCATGAAATTTCTATGTATATGATGCATCAAATGTTGTCTCAGGTGAAAGGACTTCTGAAGGAGAAAAAGTTGGAAATGCTGGTAGATCCTGATCTCCAAAATAACTATGTAGAAGCTGAAGTAGAGCAGGTAATCCAGGTTGCACTTCTGTGCACCCAAGGCTCCCCGATGGACCGACCTAAGATGTCAGAAGGGTTAAGAATGCTTGAAGGTGACGGTTTGGCTGAGAGATGGGATGAGTGGCAAAAGGTGGAAGTTCTTCGCCAGGAGGTGGAGCTCTCCCCTCATCCTAATTCTGATTGGATTGTTGACTCAACAGAAAATCTGCATGCAGTGGAGTTATCTGGTCCCAGGTGATCTTGGTTCAGCAACAACAGAAGAGAGGATATACTTGCTACTCTTTTTTTTTCTCTCTATTTGTCACTGTCTTAAGCCTTTGCCCTTTATTTTATGACTATCCGATTCAAATCTCATGTAATTCCGTTGTGTATTGTATTCATTACATTTGTGCATACGAGTCAAAATTGTTGAGGTGCAAAATTGTTTCATCTGCAACCTGGCATGCATGCCAGTCTTTTTGTGCATTGCAACTTTATGCTCTTATATGTCTGGACAAGGTGTTGGTGAGTCTCTGTATGACGACAATACATCGTCTGCTTGAGTGGAAATTTTCTAATGAAAAGCCTCTGGGAATTATTGTGATATTAACTCATTGTCAAATATTTTCATGTTGAAGTAAAATATCTAACGTGCATTTGCTATGGTTGCTTTTTAGTGTTGATTCTTTATGCTCAACCATTCTTGGAGCTCCATTACAATAGTAAAGGCATTGGCTGCCTTTTAGCTACTGCGTTATCAATTGAGGGTCCTAAGAAACTGCTACGGTGATTGGTTGCTTTGGGGTGAAACTAGCCAAAGAATAGGCCTAGCCCTTATAATTCAACTCTCTTTTCTTCCTTCCTCTCTATGACAAGCTCCTACGGTTGCTCCAAAATATGGTTAAAGCCACAAGTTAACATTTTTGTCTTCCGAGGACTGTTACGTGAATCACACTAATGCTAGTGTGCTCTAAAGCAAAGTTTCAATGACCAGAGAAATGAATCCTAATAACAAAATTCAGAAGGTGACTTCTCATCCAAGTGCTGCTCATCTTCATACAAAATACAGACCAAGTCCATATCCACAGATTTTTTGCCCACATCTAAACTTACGAAGGGAAATCCTAAAGCCCAGAACGTGGAAGGAGACCTTCAAATACAAAATCGAATTCATTTATATGATGTGATTTCATTTTTTTGATGATCTCATTTAAATACTATAGAAAAGGATACCCTTTTCATTCAATAACTCATTCGTCCTCTTATTTATAATTGTCCCTTTACTATTTTCTGTAGTCCTAAACATAGCTATTTCGGTCAATAAAACATAACAGCTTTATTTCAAAACATTTTCATGTTACTACAGTTTAGGATCTTATTAGACAAAAGGGTCAAATTGAATCGTATCGTTTTAAGAAGAATCTTAACATTTCACAAATATTTAATTTAAACTCTAACTTAACTTATCCTTATCAGATGTGTATCTTACATGGTAAGTAGAGTCCAATTTTTTTTTTTAAAATTGCTTTCTCTCTTATTCATGATGGAAAGCCTGACTATATTTATCATTCTTTATACTTCAAACTAGTTTCTAACTACATAGGAAATCCACATTTTGGAAATCTAATTTTAGTTGTGTTCAATACGGCGTAAATCTCTTAAAGGAAGAAGATGTAGGGATAATTTGCGGAACAATAAACAAATCAACTGCCTAACTTTTGCTAGGTAATTTCATGTTTGATGTCTCCTTGAACCATTTCTGCAGAGAAACCTTAGATGAACATATCGTAATTGACATTTGAGGGATCCAGACGCTCGTGTTTTCTAATGAGAAGGAACCCATTTTTCTCCCAAGATGTGTGGGAGGAAAGAAGGGTGAAGGAAAATAGGGATCGGTGATATGAGAGGATCATATAAAATAGAAATTCAACAATCCGGGTAAACAAGTAAACAAAAAGGCAAAACGAAAATAGATGATAAGGCAACAAAACAAAAATCTACAGGTTAGAAGCTTTCAAAGTACAATTACAGTCTTGAGAAGACTCATTTTCATCAGAATTAGCAAGCATCTCATCAACTAGGGTCTGTCTTTTTGTAAGATTACCAAATGTTAAACACGTCTCGATGATGGTAAACTTTTGTTGATTCGTCTGAACTATTTGTTCAGTTTGCTTAGTAACTATTTTTCATGCTCGACGATATGCTACAACATTGTATAAAAATAAAATTTAAAACATAAGCCTACTATTTGTGTAAAAACTAAGCAATATGTATAGAAATGGTGGGTGAAATGTTGTACAATTTAAGTGGCAACCAAAATTTCTGGTTCATATCGTTGGTTTGTAATTTAACATCTATATGCAAGCTTAGACCAGTCATGAAGCCCGAAAAAATATTAAGCTATAAAATTGTGGACCATCACTTGATCGAGAGGAGGTCATGCTTTAACTTCCTAAATCTCTGTGTTAACATCCTATATCATTCCCGCATTTCTATCACCATGAAACACATTTACTATTACAAACAACCACTATAATATAATTTCTATATTGGTTTTGTGTCAACTTATTGTAAGATTTCGTCTATCATTATTTTCTGGGTCTTTACATCGTGGCAATGCTCCAAAACTTTTTATAAGAAAACATTGTTTCCAAATTACAATACTTAGCTTCGAAATTGCATATAATATGAATCTATTCAATATATAAAACATATGTAGATTCATGCAATTATGAGACCAAAATCTACAAAACTAACACGACAACCGTATGGATGGGTAGATAACGTGACAACTTGATTATTATAAAATGTTAAAAAAATAAATTGTCTAAAATCTTCAGTTACACATTCAATACACTTCTAAATGACACAATTTCCATTTTGATCATGTACATATCACAAAATATGACCACTGAGGTCTTTCACCATTTTAATTTGTTGATCTAGCTCAAAAACTTCTATAGCCCGACAAGTTTGTTTGTTTCATAACCAAATTTAATATGTAATTCTGCAATTAGTCAACAAATAGTTCACAATGATTCGCTCGTATAATATAGACGTATATATAATCAATAAGCTTAACACATAAATGTAACATAAACATATACACTTTTCTGTAAAACATAAACATTCAAATATAGAACTCTTCTATGAGGAAAAGATTATGATTTACATAATGTATTCCATTGCCCAGAGAAATCTCATAGTCAGGTCATTACATAATTATACCTTTTGGATCGTCCAACAGTCATACATTTGAAGGCTAAGAGTTAGCAAATGCTCATTTTTTTTATCAATCAATTCTGTCATTTGAGATATAGATCCATGTTATAAAAACTATAGAGAAAAAAGATATTCCAGGTTTCTTTTTGGATGTCTATGTTAACGCAATTATTTCACCATGGAAAATTGACATAAATGGTAACTTAAACGGTCGTGTAGCTAACAATATATAATCACGCAACCCTAATTTTACAGTATAAAAGGGCAATTAAGAGGCCAATTAAGGGATGTACAAATTAGAGACATAAAAGAAGGCATATTCTTTTCCTTTTTGAGAGTGATGAGCAGCTAATCTTCTTTAGGATTTATGTATGAACGATTTAGATAGGCTTATTAGATCATTCATGTATGGATTCATTGCCAAAATCATGATTACAATATGTAATTGTTGTAAATCTGATTCATGTGTGGTAAACTAATTATTGTGCATCATTAGGGATGACATAACATAAATTAAATGATATAATCTTGTGTGATTATTGCTTAGATTAACCTCTTTTTTTAAATTCATAATGCAGTTATCACATTAAATCCAGAGAGCTTACTTTGGGTTATTTGAGAACTAGACTTGATTAAAGAGCATGTCTTAATTAGTTATAATTTAGAGAAAACTTGGATTAATAGAGCATGATGTTAATCTATGGTTAATAGTTTCTAAGAGAAGTATGAGAATAACAATGTGATTGATTATGCACATTTATGTGAAGATTGAGATTGAATCGAGAATTGGATTCAAAACTTGTTGACTAAACTTTGTAATTTTTTATTGTTTGATTTAATTTGTAGTCCATAGTTCAATTTTTATTAATTGCATCAATTGAATTAATCCAAACCCCTCTCCCTACCCCAAATCCTATTACACTGATTTGGTTATTGCAAAAACTAGTTGCATACTCTTTATGGGTACAATCCTTTCTTATTGCTATTACAAGTTTAGTTGTGTAGAGTTAGGTTTTATTTTTTATTGTGTTCGATACATACCAAATATAAAACATAGAATTAATGTCTCATCTATTTGATTCTAATCATATTAGTTTCATACTATTTGTAATTGATTAAACTAATGACATTTAAAAATTATTTTCAAAGTTTCATTTCATTTTGGCTAAGGATTTTTCGAATCAATACTAATTAAGAACAATAGAACATTATCCTCAATTACTCTATGGTGATGAATCCTGTATTAATTACTCAACTATATATCTCTATATAATTCATACTACATCCAATGGCTACCAACAAAGTTACCCTTAAATAGAATAGGTTATAAGTAATATTAAATCGTAGCAATCGCTATAAGAGATACTTTGGTGATGTTAAGCCAGAAGATCACTTATAGAATCCTCAAAATGAGAATGTTTATAGATACACAAGTAATGTTTTAAATGGATTTCTCATGTCGGTTTAGTGTACTTGTTCTCTAACAAGCACCCACATGATTGTTTAAGTATGTTCATACTTTTTATATAATTAGCTACTTCCTTCATAAGAAAGAAACATAATATACGCTAATTTTTTTTACACTCTATTAATGTTTTATCTTAATAGATCAATGGCTAAGAACAATTTAGAGATAATACATATATGCAATATGAATCTTATACTTATGATCTCATTATGATTTCATTTGTAATACATATTTATCTTATAGACTTTATCATATACATATGAATATGTATAAGATAAATAATGCCTTTTAAATTATTTTGTCACTAAACTACAACCAATTGATTGGTTAATGAGCATAAACCAACGATATCCATACAAACAAATAAGCTAATATTATTAGATTAAGTTCAACTTGATTATTTTAACAATAGTCTTTTTCTTTTACATTTAATTTATAATGGGACTGTACAAATGCCTTCTTTGATTTCTATGTCGACAATATAAGGATTGAAAGACACTTAAACAGAAGAACCAAATTATGAAACATTCACAAATTTATAGAATACAGATTATATAATTGATCAAAGTTGATGAAATTTATAGTTGATAAAATATTAATCAAGATGTTACATATTAATAAGCTAGTTACATTAAGATCATAATATCGTTCTTCCTATAAAAATTCTATATAATTGTTAAAGGTGTATATTATTGTTAATAAAGGTTTTATGTCTTTTCATCATACGAATTCTTTGGAGAAGAACTAATGAAGCATAAAGATCATGAAAAAAAACTTAGGCATTTATTTCTTGAATTAAATTCATATTTTATCTCAATTTAACAATTGACATCTACACATTCTTCATCTTCATTCCTGATTTTATAAATTCATAATTTTAATATCATAATCCAAAGTAATTTTGTGATATATACAAATGTGAAAGTTTAATTTGACACAATTTTTTTAGTTATTGCCAAAAATTCTTAAATCTGAATATAGACTCCATAAAACTTTTTAGAAAGTGGTGTAACTTATCCAATAACATTATCTGAGAGTTACTTTCAAATGTGGGATGGCAAGCTATTTCTTCTTTACAGGAATGGCTTAAGAATGTGGTTACATCCTTCTCACAAACACATCAGGAGGAGATTTT
>JANKYE010000004.1:19502219-19514329 GCA_032467995.1 Erythroxylum dillonii | reverse complement strand
TATGAGTTTAAGGTTCCCAACGCCACGTTTTGTTTTCTAAGAATTGCTCTCTCGAATGTCGGCATTTGTTTCATTGTATCGAAACTAGTTTGGTGTTTCGTAAGAGGTTGGATATCCGGATCTAGGTTCCAACAGTATGATAAGCCCAAAGAGGATCATCAAGCTTCAAAGACCAGTCCTTCCTTGACTTATCAACTGTCTTTGTCAAAATACCCTTTATTTCCCTATTAAAAACTTCAACCTGCCCACTTGTTTGAGGGTGGTGTAGCAACCCTATGAAAGACACTATATTTCTGCAAAAGAGTCTCAAGGTGCTTATTACAAAAGTGAGTACCATTATCACTTAAAAGGACTCTTGGAATTCCGAAACGAGTGAATATATGTTTCTTTAAGAACTTGATTACCACCTTAGCATCATTTGTGGAAGTCACAACTGCCTCCACCCATTTTGAAACATAATCCACGGCCACTAAAATGTAAAAGTTATGGGAATTAGGAAACGGACCCATAAAAACAATTCCCTAAACATCAAACAATTCAACCTCTAAAATTCTAGTTTGTGGCATCTCAGCTCTCTTTGATATGTTTCCCATCTGCTGGAAATTATCACATGTAGCCACATATTGCTGCACATCATTGAACAAAGTAGGCCAGAAAAATGCTACTTGGAGAACCTTGGCGGTTGGCTTATGTGGACCAAAATGTGCACCAATAACCATCAAATGGAAATGGTCAACAACGCTCTGGACTTCATCTTCAGGCAAACATCGTCTAAAAATACCATCTCCACAATATTTATACAGTAATGGCTCTTCCCACACATAGTATTTGGTATCAGAGATGAGTTTCTTCTTCTGTTGATAAGTAATCTCTGGTAGGAACACTCCACAAATGATGTAATTAACCAAGTTTGCATACCATGGTGTTGCAAGAGCTGATATAGCTAATAGTTGTTCTCCAGGAATGGAATCATCAATTGGACAATCTTTACGGGGGACAGTAATCTTGGAAAGGTGATCAGCTACCACATTCTCAGTACTAGCTTTATCCTTGATTTTCAGATCAAATTCTTGCAGTAATAAGACCCATCAGATAAGACGTGGCTTAGAGTCCTTCTCTTCAATAGCAAAAATGATTGTCAAAAATTATTTTTTTATGGTGGTGTAATTGATCTGAGCCTCATCTAAAGTACGACTAGTGTAGTAGATGGCATAAAATTTGTTGTCATTTCTTTGTCCCAAAACAACTCCCAAAGCATGATCACTTGCATCACACATCACTTCAAATGGAAGATCCTAATCAGGTACTTGCATAATCGGAGCTGTAACTTGCATAATCGGAGCTGTAACTAAGGCATCTTTCAACCTACAATAGCCACTCAAACAATCTTCATTAAATTCAAAAGGTACATCCTTGATAAGTAAACATGTGAGAGGTTTTTCTACTTAGAAAAATCTTTGATGAACCGTCAGTAAAAACCAATATATCCAAGAAAACTTTTCACACCTTTTACTGAGGTAGGTGGGGGCAATTTTTCAATTAATTCCACTTTTCCTTTGCCAACTTCAATACCTTTACTTGACACCAAATGACCCAATACAATCCCCTCTTGTATCATAAAATGGCACTTCTCCCAATTTAAAACTAAATTAGCCTCTTCACATTTTTCCAACACTTTTGACAAAATTTTCAAACAATCATCAAATAATAAACCATAAATAGGAAAGTACTCCATAAGCACTTCCATTATGTTTTCAATGAAATAAAAAAAATATGGCCATCATACAATGTTGGAAAGTGGCAGGAGCATTACAAAGACCAAAAGGCATTCTCCTATATGCAAAGGTACCATATGGACAAGTAAAAGTGGTTTTCGCCTAATCTTATAGGTGAATGGGAATCTGGAAGAAACCTGAATACCCATCAAGATAACAAAAATGAGAGTTCCTAGCAAGTCTTTCTAACATTTGGCCAATGAAGAGAAGGGGAAAATTATATTTTCTAGTTGCAAAATTCAACTTACGGTAATCTATGCACATTCTCCACCCGATGATAGTCCTAGTTGGAATGAGTTCATTCTTTTTATTTTTCACTACTGTCATCCCTCCTTTTTTAGGAACTACATGGATTGGGCTAACCTACTTACTATCCGAAATAGGGTAAATTATGCCAGCCTTAAGCAACTTCAAAATTTGCTTTTTGACCACTTCTTGTATACTAGGATTTAAACTCCTTTAATGTTCAATGGTAGGCCTATGGTCATACCCCATTAGGATTGTATGCATGCACACAGAAGAATGAATTCCCTTAAGGTCATCTAGGGAATAACTTATGGCCTTGCTATGTTTTCTTAAGACACGAACTAGTTTTTCAGTATCAGTAGCATCCAATTTAGCATTCATAATCGCAGGATAAGTAGAATCAGGGTCCAAAAATTCATACCTTAAATTGGAAGGAAGGGGTTTGAGTTCTACCTCAGGTGCTTTTACTTCAGTTGGTTGATTCACTTCTAGAACTTCAAACTACTCTTCTTTGGCCTTGTTATTTGCAGGGAGATTTGCTAAAGCTTTAGCAATCATTGCCACTTCTGGAATGTCATCACTTGGTATTCCATTAGTAATCAAACAATGCTCAAGAAAATCATCCGAATGTTATTTAGACAAATGGGTATTTATAATGGAATCAATTACATCAATTCTAAAGCAATCACCAGACAAGCTCGAAAATTTAGTGGCTTTTGACAAGTCAAACTGAACACAATCCTAACCAATCTCAAAAGATAATTTGCCATTTTTATATCTATCTGACATCCCGCTGAAGCCAAAATGGCTCCTAAGAATGATTGGGGTGTGGGTGTCTTCCTCCATTTCCAAAATAACAAAATCAGCAGGCACATAAAAATTACCTACTTTAATAGGCACATCTTCTAATACACCAACAAAATGTTTAATAGATCGATCTGCTAATTGCAAAGCAACAGTGGTGGGTGTCAACTCTCCTAAATCAAGCTTCTTACCTAAAGAGGTTGGCATTAGACTTACATTTGACCCTAAATCATACAAAGCGCTTTCAATTGTAACTTTAACAATTTGACAAGGGATTGAAAACTACCAGGATCTTTGAGCTTAGGAGGAAGCATGTTTTGAATGACAGCACTACATTTAACAGTCAAGGAAACAGCTTCATGCTCTTCTAGCTTTCTTTTAATTGAAAATTTTTCTTTCAGAAATTTAGCATAAGAAAGCATTTGAGAAAGTGCATTTGTGAAAGGAATGTTGATGTAGAGTTTTTTTAGAACTTCTAAGAATTTCTCAAATTGAGTGTCTAACTTGGCTTTGGCCATTCTATGAGGAAAGGGTATTGGTGGAGTGTATGGTTTTTGGGATGGCTTTTCTAGTTCTTTAGAAAGATCATCCTCACTTTTCTTTTCCTTCTCAATTTTTACCTATCTACTAGCTCTATCCTGAATTTCAATTGCGCCCTCTTTTGCAACTTCATTCCTAGGATCATGGGGTCCTACTAATTGTTTTCCATTTCTCAATGTCACATATTTACAATGCTTCCCAGGATTGGTTTCAGGTTGACTAGGTAATTTACTTGGTGGTGTGGTTGATGAACTAGCCTGATTTGCGATTTGATTCTTAAGCAACTTGTTATGGGCAGCTAACAGGTCTACCTTAGAGGTTAATTGCTTGATGGTTTCATCTTGTTGTGTTTAGGCTAGTAACATAGATTCCAGCGTACTTTCTAGGTTTGATTTTGGAGGTCCATGTGGATTGGAAGGTCTTTGAAATCTAGGAGGTGGTCTAACGTTTGGTTGAAATAGGGGGTTTGATTATTCTTCTAGGAGAAATTAGGATCGTTCCTCCAACTGGGGTTGTAAGTGTTTGAGAGTGGGACAAATTGAGGTATGGGTTAAAGTTATTAATGGCTTGAACTTGGTCACTCCCTTGATCTTGAGCAAAAAGACTACCAACTTGACAATTAATAGACACATGATCAACAGAACCACAAATTTCACATGCAAAAGTAGAATGACTAGCATTCACAGAATTAACATTCAAATAGTAAGTGCATCAACATCATACTTACCTGGGGTATGTTTTGCTGTTCCTCGTTCATTGGACCATTGGTAGTTATTGAGAGCCATCTCTTCAATGATATTGTATGCATCAACATAAGTTTTATTCAAAATTGCTCCACTAGCTACAACATCAATTAATGTCCTCATTGACTTGAGTAATCCATTGTAGAAGTTATGAAGGACGATCCAAGTTGGTAAGCCATGGTGTGGTTGATAGGCTTCGCAAGTATATGGGTTTAGTTGAAGCAATCAAGTATCGATCCACAAGGACTTGGTCAAAGTACTAAATTTATACCTTTTAAATTTGCTAAGCAATTAAATATGAAAATTCATTTGTAAAGCAAATATCAATCCACGATTAACATAATTTAACCTAATATTTTAAGAATTTATTCCAATAAAGAATTCATGCCATCCTTATAAAATAAAATATTGATCTAAGTACACTAACCCACTCTTACCAATTAATTCTTTCGAAGTAATTGACGTGTTGATTCCAATTTTTAAACTAGTTTCCTAGACTAAAATCGGATCCAACCCAATGCACACAATGGTTAATCTCAAATACTCTTAATAAAGAATCCTATTTCTAGATGTTCTTTCAATTAAATCTAATATAGTAATTCAAACATTAAACATCATTTTTCAGTACTTAGTTTAACATCTATCAACATTCAATAAGAAACCCTAGATTAGATAGATCAAATCTTTATTAGATCAAAATACTATACTAAAATCAAGTCAACATTGAATTTAGAAGTAAGGCATAAGGTTTAATGCATAAATCCTAAATTGAAACAAATATCCTAGAATAAGAAAATTTACAGAGTCATGTCTGAATTCAACTAAAGAGTAAAATCATAAACATGAACATCCAAGACAAATAACAAGTAAAAGAGGAGGAGAAAGAACTCCAGTTGATTTTTTTGAATCTTGATTTCTCAATCTTCAAGTCCCCCTCACGATTTCTCTATTCTTTTCCTTTCTCTTCTCTTCTTTCCTCTTTTTCTTCCAAACTCACTGCCTTTTTAACTACTAGAAAACCGTCAATAACTATAGTACACGGGTTGTGTGGCAATACACAGATAAACCATGTTCTTCTCTGGTCTGGTTGCCTTTTCGTTATTGGAAGACACAGTCAGTGTTAATTTACACGGTCTGACCATGTACTCCTCGGATCTTTGCTGAAATCTGGCAAACTTTACACGAGCTATGTCTCTTTACACGGGTAAACCGTGTATTCCTCTAGTTATCTTCATTTTTCTCCTATAAAATCTGCAAACACCAAAAACAAAGTAGCAGTACCAAATTCATAAAGACTAAAGGCAGTTTAACATCATTCAATATAAAAAAATGACAAAATAGAGCTAAAATATATCAAGAATATCAACGTATCACTTGTTGAGTAAGAATTGCACCAATTTCATCTCTAGATGCACCAGTCTCAATAGTAAATGGAATATTAAAATTAGGCCTGACCAACATCGAGGTGGTCGTCATAGCATGTGTGAGAGTTTCAAAGACAACATCAGCTTCTCCACTCTAATGAAATTGATCCCTTTTTGAACAAATTGGTAAGTAATTGAGCTAGGAGCCTATAATTATGAACATATTTTTTTATATAATATTCTGTTTGGCCTAAATAATCATGTAAATTAGAAATATTAGTAGGGTTCAAAATTACGGTCCATTTTTACTCCTTAAGGAGTGATAATATGACCCAAATACTCTAATTCTTGGCCAAAGGTTCATTTCCTAATTTTGAAAAATAATTTATGTTGTCGTAATATTTCAAAAGCTTTTTGGACCTATTCAAGGTGTCAAGTCCAATTTGGGATATAAACCAATATATCTTCAAAAAACACCAAGATGAATTTATGAAGATAAGGGCATAAACTGGAGTTCATAATGGTTTGGAAGGTAGAGGGCGCATTACATAAGCCAAAAGGTATGAAAAATATTCATAATGACATTATAAGTGCAAAAAGTAGTTTTAAGAATATTAAGAAAACGAGCTCTTACCTGGTGGTAACCTACTATAAGGTTTAATTTAGTGAGGTAGGTTTCCCCATGAAGCTCATCTAACATGTCATCCATCATCTTTCCTTTTAACTAATAAAACAAGAGATGAGAAAGGACTAGTGTTTGATCTAATTAGCCCTAGTCGAAATATGTCTTATACTTGTTTATCAATTTCAGTCTTTTAAAAATATGCATATTTGTATGGTCTCATGTTAACGAGCTCAGTTCTTCTTTTAGATTGACCTGATGCACAATTTCTTTGGTTAGAGGAAGTATTTTAGCTATTGAAAGATGTTTCCAAAGGCTCATAACAACTGCTGCATTTCTGGGTGAACTCTATCTTATGACACTATAATTAGTAACTATTGCATTTCTTTGGTGAAATACAATAGAGATAGCCCGTATGGATGTCGTTTCACTAGACTAAACATATGTCCCTTAAAATTTATAAGTTTGATTTTCCTATAAAAATTCTATTGTCATCTTCTTCTGATCGCATACCATTGAGCCCAATTGCTCTAACCATCCAAATTAGGCTTCATTAATGGTAAATAGTAAAGCATAAAGGAGAAAGGAATACCTTGGACCTATATATCCCTACGCTCAAGCCTCCGTTGGCATTTTAAGGGTACTCCATTAGCCACCTTAACCATAAATGGTTCAGTTGGTATAACTGTAAATTGTAATTTTGTGGCTATTTTATTGCTGATGAAGTTGTGAATAGGCCCGTTATCAATGATAATAATTAATTAATGATGCCCTAAGTTTTTAGTAATTCTCGTAGTTTATGGAGTGGACCACCCTAATAGAGTATGTAAAAAGATTGCAGATTCATCTTGTATCATGGTCATCGCTTCCTTTGCTTCATCTTCAGAATTGCTCTTACTTTCTAACAATAAGAGTTGTGGTTTGTCACATTTATGGCCTGGAGTAAACTTATCATCACAGTTAAAGCATAACCCTTGCATTCGCCATTGCTGTATCTCGTCCCAAGTTAGTCACTTCATATAAGAGGCCAGATTGGCTTTTGTAGGTGAAATAAGGTTACTTTGAGTGCAATTGGTAAGTGGTGCTTCTACATATTTTTGATGACGAGCTAATTGCTCATCCTTCATCTGAGCTAGGTTGATGGCTATTTTCAGTGTCGTGGGTTTGAACATTCAAATCTTTAGAAATTTCTAGTTTGAGTTCCCCCGTAAACGTTCCCACCAATGCATTTTGTGTCCAACTGTGTACACGATTTTTTAGCTTCTCAAATTCTTTTTGATAGTCTTGTAATGAACCTACTTGCTTTAATTTGGATAATGCCTTGTCAAAAACTTCACACTTTGTAGGTCCAAATTGAGCCCACAACTCTTTTTCAAAAACTGCCTATATGATTTCCCTCCTTTCTTCTTTGTAGCCATAACTTAAACATAACCACCATTGGTTGACTTCTCTTATAAGATAAAAGGAAGCTAAGATCACCTTTTGAGATTCAGTGGTTCCTTGGAATATGAACAATTGTTCCATCTTGCTAAGTCATTTTTTTGGATCATCTCCTAAAAATTTTGGAAATTCTAGCTTAGATGAAAATAATTGTTGTACCCCTTCATTGCTAAAATGTCCAATAAAAGGCATTGATATTACTAGTAGATGACATGGTGAGCAAGATTCCAGAGAGTTTGTCAACGGCGATCTCAAACTATTGTAGCTTGTCATTGAATCTCAGCTCCATGTTGCTTAGTTTTTCATAAATCCCTTCTAGACTTGCTTCTAGGTTCTTAGTTCTCTCTTTGTTAGTTAGTTTTCCTTAAATCCCTCCTAGACTTGCTTCTAGGTTCTTAATTCTCCCTTTGTTAGTTGCAATAGACCAAGCTCTAATATTAGTGATAGGTCGCAATAAACAATGCTAATAATTTTTTAGGTGATTTTGCTTAGGGTGAGGATTAGACCATATGAATTTGTGTTTGAAAGTAGCTATTTTCTTTTTATGCGGAATAATTGAATTTAAATACACAATCATAGCAAACTTTACTAACTTATAACAACTCACAAGACTCATGGTATTCAAAACAGACTCCTATCACACTAATCCTATTATAATATTATTTGCAACATTTGAGTTACCCCAACTGTAAAAGGAAAAGGAACCAATAAAAATAACAAAAAATAAACATAATATAGTTATCCCATCGTGGCTTGCATGACTCGTAATTTTGTTGTCCCACTTAGTTCACATAACGTGGATTCTTCTCGAGGAGTCTCGAAGAACTCACTGATCAATTCTTCCTTATATGATTGTTTTATTATTTGTTCTAGTAATAGTAAAGGCAATTTTTAATAAATAAAAAAATTTGTTTAGATGGTTGGTGATTTCAAGGATTTTGTTAGGGTTAGGTTTAGGACTAGTCATGTTCTATGTTATAATAGTGTGGAATGCATAGGCTAATCATTGCCCAAATTGTTTGCCAGTAATGTACTTATGATACTATCATTTGTTGGTGCATAATAACTTCATTTCTCCTCAACTTAATTACTAGGTGAAAATACGAACTTAAGATTTTATACTCTTTGATTAGTGTTGATTGAAAAATGACAGACGAATTAGAAATTAAAGTTTTAAAAATATTTTAAAAAATTTAGGAATTTTGTTTAATTATAATATAACTAAATTAATTAATTTTTATTATGAATTTAAAATGAAAATGAAAATAATTTAACTTAATTTTAACCCATGACCTCTACTACTTTTGTCAAATTAAAAAATATAAAATCTATTTTATATCTACACTATCATAACGCATAATCGACACAGTTAACTTTATTCAATTTTCTTAATTTATTTTAAATGTTTACGCCCATTTTAAATGCTTTAAAATATTAAATTCAGCTTGTATTTTAATGAACACTTTAGGCTCTAATTTAATTTTTTTTTGCCTTGAACAATTTAACAAAGATGCAAAGCTCGTGCTCATCATGTACTACATTAAACGGTATTGTACACAAGAAATTACTTTTGTACGTTGGTACGGAAACTCTGTAGATAACCTAGCATGTAGAGCCACAGAATATAAGCTAAACTAGAATTATATAGAGTCTCGCAAACTACCAGTTATTGACCTCATTAATCTACATATCAACAGGGAGAGAATTTTGTAGATTTACATAATATGAAATACACTCACTCAACACATCTGATGCTCAAATATAAGTAGATAAAAAGCTAATGAGAAGAATGGGAGTCACCAGGCAGAGATTGTGCATTGGATCCAAGATTTGAGTTCTGTGAGGAAAACAAATTGGGGTATGAGAAATATGAGTCATCCTCCATCGAAGCTAATCTCTGTGGCTGATAATGACTTGATACATGTTCGGTAATATGTTCATTGGGAGGAGAATCACATTCCACTTTGAGATTATCAAAGGATGGAAGATCCTGTAATTGTGAAGCCTGATGGTCTTCAGCAGCTCTACGGGTAGTTGGATGGCCCACAGCGACATCAGAATCATCGAATGATTGTTGATGATACAAATGCAGCTTTTCATTCCTAGCTGATTGGTCGGGAATGTCTATATGAAATGGATTCTCACTGTGGCTGCTGGGAAACTTGTCATTACTACTCTTGGTCAGTTCACCAATCCTGGCCTGTGCAAGGGCAGCTGCTGAGCGAGCTGCTGCTGCTGCTTTGTCAGCAGTTTCAGCTGCAGCTTGAGCAGCAGCTAAAACATCATGCAGATCCACATTGACTTCACTTTTTGTCCGGGAGTAAGAAGGTGGTGTCC
This sequence comes from Erythroxylum dillonii, assembly GCA_032467995.1. Classification (NCBI taxonomy): domain Eukaryota; kingdom Viridiplantae; phylum Streptophyta; class Magnoliopsida; order Malpighiales; family Erythroxylaceae; genus Erythroxylum; species Erythroxylum dillonii. Next base: position 19,504,458 of record JANKYE010000004.1, on the reverse strand, counting down.
TGGTTATATCTTCAGGAAATGATGGGGAAGAAGTGAATGGTAAAAATTGTTTTTCTTCCTTGACGTCTACAGTACTAGTGCATGTTGCCTGCACTTCATCCTTGACAACCACCGGCTTTTCTTCAACAAAATTCTCATTTTGCAATGTAGTTTTCCGTGACAAAATTTCTGACGTTGCAGGCTGATTTAGTGATTCATGACCATTGAGAGGTTGTAGAGAAGCTGGTATGGGAGGGGCTGTTTCTGGTCCTTGGGAAGCATCTGAGGTTGGCCGTAATGACACCTTAGGAACTTCAGGTAAATCTAATGAGTCAAAATCCATATCAGAATCAAGCGGTTCACAGTGAGCACCATCATTAGTATTGGCAGATGCTTCATCATGCTTCTCTTCGGGAAGGGGCAACTTAGACCCAGAAACAAAATCCGTTGGACCATTCTGAAAGAGACGCCTCATGTAAAAGATGAAGAAAGAAAGAATCAAGTAAGTTGTATAATATTACTTACCAACAAATCTTCATGTGTTTTCAGAAGCTCAGATTCAGATGCAGCTGGATCCCAATCTAATTCATGCTCTCCAGCAATTTCCTTCAGAAGCTTCAATTTGACATCAGGTGATGGAGCACGAATTGATAAGAGTTCTATTAACTGCAGTAGATTAAGCACAATGAACTTGTGTCACAGGAAGAACAAAAGCGGAAGATTGTCTGCCACAATTAAGTCCAAATACAAGATAGATTCCCAAAACCTGTCGGTTAACACCACATTCTGGCATAAGCTCAGTTGCAGCAGATACAAACTCTTTTCCATACTTAGAAGCAAAAAGCATCTGAACCTGCAGCAACTCTGGCAGATCGGCACATCTTGGTGCAGCAAAACAAACACTGGATATTGCTTCTTTTAAGTCTAGAGGGCATTCCCTGGTAACATATTCGACTTTTTAGACAACTAATTTTCAAAGATTAGGGAAGGCCTAAAATGTAAGCAACTAAAGAAACCAGAAACTGAAGCCAAGGATTCATATTAGACATTTTTGGTTTAGTTTGCATGGAGGATAGCCATATTGAACATTTGAATAGAATAAGCCGCAAATAAAAAAGCTTCAAAACATTAAAATATTCATGAAGTCGATGAAGAGATCACTATCAACAAGCATAACAGAGCAGGTAGAATAAAACGAGCAATTACCACAAGTGTCACAAAGACAAAAAAAGAACTGCCAGGGGTAGTGATACAAAATTTATAAGCCTTAGTTTTCATTAAGCTACTTCAATATCAAAACATGATGTATATGACTGATTAAATGTTGTTCTTTGTATAAATCTTATAAACCTTTGGGCTTCAATAATAGGAAGGCGCACAGAAATAAGCTCGCAGAAGAGTTCAACAATCTCCTGGGCCGCCATCATATTCTCTTCTCTTATGATATGTTCAACCTGAAAAACAGTATAAGTAATCATTAATTCCGTTGCCTGAATTACGAAAATTCAAGAGTGGATACACAACATATACCCGAATACGAGCAGTAGCTTCTTGACCAGTCTCTAAAAGCTTGGCAATGTCTCGACGCATTTGTTTAATCTGAATCTCTCTCCTGTTCCTCAGCAACTTTATGCGTGGTATTGTTAATTTCAACAGAGTTTTGCTGTATATAACAAATCGATGCACGAAATTCCCAAAGAATTTAACTTTGAATATCTATTCAGAAATTAAAACGAAAACAACTAGAATTTCCTTTATCCGAATTCCTAATCACCCAACCCATAAAACACCGAAAATCAAAGAAATTGAGGAGTTACCACTTGGCGGCTTTAAAGCCCTTATTGAAGAAAGAATCGAGCATCGACATGTTCGGAATGTGAGGATGGGATGGGATCGGATCAGCAGAATCCTAAATAATCAGAAAATTAGGAGAGAAATAAGGGAAGATCGTATTAGGTATTAGAGAATATAACAGGAGAGCGGTCATAAAAAGAATGAAGCTGTTGCAACGCATAATTCATTTTATAATCTGATAATGAATATAATCCCGTGTTTGCTTATCCCGGAAGGTTTCTGGTGGCGATTATGTAAATAAACGTTATTCATATCTAGACATATGTGTGTCCTAGAAGAGTAAAACTGCATAAATTGTAAAATAATAATTTCATGTAAATTTAATTGATTATATTATCATATAATTTTAATGTATAAATAAATATAAAAAATTTAAAAATGTGTAATTAAATTATAAGTAAATTTT
>JANKYE010000004.1:19450450-19464127 GCA_032467995.1 Erythroxylum dillonii | reverse complement strand
AAAAATACTATAAATATAAAAACAATATCTTAATATTGTCCGAATCACTCCGAAGTTTCATTAAACCAATGTACCCGAAAAATGTCATGAATGCATGCCAATTTCGTAATTTGTACTCATGTCTTCTAACCCCTAATTTGGGGTGTTACAGTACGGACATGTTAAAAGGACACCCTGACGTTCTAGTGAGACGATACAAGAAAATAATACTTAGAGACTATAAGAATAAAAAAGATAGACCTAAAAAGATTTTGGAGGAGGGAGGGAGGGGGTGATCAAGAATGATATGACATGGTTGGATCTTACGGAAGACTTGGCCCGTAATAAAGCATTTACATTCTTGTATGCTATATGAATTCGTGTACTGTGATTCTATTGTGTAGTATTTACCTCCTAGGTAGTTTGGATTAGTTAGTTTCCTATTTAGCGTAATTAATTTGTTGACAGACATGTTCGAAGCAGGGTCGTTTCTATCATTTTATTGGCCCTGGGCAAAATAAAAAAAGGGGCCCCAATAAATCGACAATATATTTAATTTTACATATTTGTATGAAACATAAATGACTCAATTTATAAGTTTACATAATCAACTAAATATTAAATGATCATAATACTAACAAATGCATTAACAAATATACAGAGGATCATAATTTATGAAAAACAATTTCTCTGTGTATTTCTAGATGCAAAATTATTAATAATATTATCAAGATCAATATTATCCAACATGTCCTTCTCAATACATAACATAGCTAAACTATTCAACCTTTCTTATGACATTGATAACTTCAAGTAGGTTTTCAATAATTTTAACTTTGAAAAACTTCTCTCAGCTAATGCTACAGTCACAAGTATAGTCAATAAAATTCGATAAGCAATTGAAAATTTTAGATAACAATCTGCAGCTTGAACAAATTCTAATAAATAGCAATTTGTGATAGAGGAAAAAAAATAAGTAGCAAAATTTAATATCTAATATAAAAATAAAAAATAAAGAGCAAAAATATATTTAAAAAATTAGAAGCTTTACCTTTAAATTATACTCAAAATTCAGAAAACAGAATCGTAAAATTTTTTATTACTAATTTTTGAGTTAGAGTACTTTAAATATATGTATTGATGAAAATAAAAAAATAGAAGGTAAAAGTATACTGAAATATCTTGCGTTTCGAGCGTACGATTTCGACTTTAATTTAATTGCAACCGTTCATCACACTCCTTAAGTACTGAAGATGTGAAGTGAGGGAGACAGATTTTACATAATTAATTGTTAATTATTATTATTCAATATAATGTTGACAAATGGCTTAAATAAGAAATATCAATCCCTTGCCCAGGGCCGGCATTGGCTCGAAGTTACTCATATACAAGTCTTGTTTCCTTTTAGCCTGGTTGGAGTTTACTCTTATACGGGTCTTTTGTGGTATATATTCTTATCCTACCATGTATTGTTAATCTTTGAAATGTTCTGAATAGACGTTATTTTGCTATTGTCTTACCTGTCTGTATTATTAATGTTACTATTATTCCTATTTATTATGGACTTTTTTTCACTTCAATTTGTCTTCTTCTTTTATCTCTTTTATTTGCATCTTTTTTTAGATTGATAGGAACGAATACCGTAACTCCACTTAGAGTCTAGACTCCGGAGTGTTCACGAGATAGAAATAACCCTCTTGATTTACGATTTTGACAGAGCTATCACTGGGATTTCTAGTAATATACATTCAACAAATCTTGTTATTAGATTTTGTTTAATTGCTCAATCTTTGTCTCTCTAGTTGTTAGCCGTCGCTAGCTGTTGTGTCCTGCAACTTGACTTTTCAAGATCAAGTTTGTAAGAAAAATTTTTGCATTTGAGTCCTCGCCTCCGACAAGAGTGTATTAATTTTCTATTACATGCTTTTGTAATCGTAGGTTAACGACTTTTTCTAATATTATTCAACACTCATTAAAGATAAAAAAAAAGAGAAGGCAATTCACGGTATTAATTGATGAGTCAATATGTGTGGTGCATGCACTTATAAATGCTTGAAGATGCAATCACCTATTTACTCATGTACATGATAAAATCCCAACAAAATAAATAGAAAATTAATAAATAAAAGAGTATTATTTGCTTGCGTAATTGAAGGATTAGAAAACATAAAGTGTAAGCAGCGGATTTGTTTGTCCCTCTAATTTAAATTATGCTTGTATTTTTATTCCAATTAAAAATATAAAAAATAAAAAAAAATTGATCTGATCGATGGAATTTAATTTTAGGTAATTATTACCATTTAACAAAGTAGACTAAATAGAGTGGACCCTACTTAAATGTTTTTCTTCGTTTTGTTTTAAAATTGAACACCCTCGTCTTTACTTCTTCTTCTTTGTTCTTCTGTCTGCTGACTCTTTTTTAGTATCTCCATAAATTCAGAGACAAAAGGACTCCAACTTGGTTCTTTCCTTTCTCTGTTCTCCGCAAATTTCAATCCCAAGAAAGATATTTTAATGTCTTCCTTTTTCTTGCTATATTTGAATTCCAACCTATGATTCGAATAACCCCTAATCCTTGTCTTGTTCCTTTGGATTGCTTTCACAGTAAGTCACAGCCATTCTTTGGTTATGTTTGAGTCTTATTGCAGTGTTTTGTCCTTTGTTTAAGCTATACAAAGATGGAAACTTCTTTTTGGGTGTCATAACTGGGGTAATTGTATATGATTACTTGCCATTTTCTGCCGCTGTGGGATTTGGTTTCAAAGAGCTGATGCAACTCGTCTATAAAATTTAAATATTTTTCTTCATGGCTTTCCTTTTTCTATTGTGTTTGTCTAACTAGAATTGACAGATTCAGGATTGGGGTATTATCTTCTTCTTCTTTTTTCTTGTTGTGTTATTATTTTTGTTTTGCTTAGTTTAGTTTGCTTTGATTGCTACCTGAATCAATAGGTATATTGATCTTGATTGCTCTAACTTCAGTTTTGGAGTTAATGAGAACCGGTTATGAAACTTGCCTTTTTTTTTCTTCTTCTAAATATATTTTGTGATGATCTCTGTAGTTTCCTCGTTTATTTTGACCTTAGTTGTTAATGGGATCCCCTCTGTCTATGAGATCAGTTGTTATCTTTTCTTTTTCAAGTACCTGGGGAGTTTCTTTGTTTTCCCGGAGAAAACGATGCGCTTATTCTGGCTTTTAACTTTTCCACACGTCCTCCGTTTTTATTTAGATCTGTTGTATCTCAGTATTAAAAATTTCAAGTTTAACGCAGTGATCTATGATCGTAATTCCTCTTTATTTGGGATTCAGCTAGAGGGAAGTAATTGCTTTCTGCTTCCTATGAATCATCACTACACTTCACAAACGGGGGGAAAGTTGTACAATTTGTTTCTTGTACTACTTTTTACCTTTAAGTTTAATTTGTTAGAGCTCTGTGTGTAGAAGTATGAGTTTGAGTTAGTTTTTAAATCAAAGCAGATGTATGTTCAAGTATTTATACATGATCTAAGTCTGAATAAGCATCATTTTTTGTTTTGTTTTGTTTTTTGCATCTTAACTTATGCATGGGAAGTTACTAGTTGTCGACAAAAATGAGTTATGTGCTAATGAGGATTTGTGATCCATTTTGCTTAAACCAGACAGGTGATTTAGGTTGTTTACCTAAGCTGGCATAAGTACTATCTTTGCCCTTGATGTGTAGCATGTGTCACCACTGTGGCGGAGAGCCTCTAAAGTACAAAGACGAATCAAAGGAGGAGGAGAATGAAAGTTCATTCAGATTAAATGACCAAGGACCTATTTGGTCTTGTAAAATTTGTCAGGAGAGGAACAAACAAGAATCTAAAAAACAAGGTGATTTTAGTCTTACTGCATCACCAATGATCAGTCCAACAACTTCGTTATCAAGCAGTGATCGCTCTGAATCAAGCTGCAGTGAGTTTGTCCTTGTGTTTTTTTATATGTGTGACTTTTCCTAATAACTGGAAAAGCAGCTTATAATGTGTACGTTTTCTTATGAGTTCATGTATTATTTGCACTTTCAGGTGATCTGTCAGTTGTTGTAAACTCATACAAACGGTATTTATTGTACCTTGGATCATTGCTTTGGTAGATGTTCCTCTTGATATGAAATTGCTTATTGTATTAAATATGTATCCTTATATATTTTTCCAGGAGTAATTCAGAAGAATGTAAACTGGAGTGTGCCCATTATAAACCAAACCACGGGTTGAATGGGCACTTCCGCCAATCAAGCTCAGATAGTCTTTTAAGTGATGTAGATAGAATGCCCGGAAACAACTTAGAGGAAATAAATATTGGAAGTTATGGTGATACTGTGAGGGATGTAGAAATATCACAAACTGCCAACAATGGGGAAACTGATAATCACTGCTCTGAAAATACTGTTGGATTAAATGAACTAAATGAAATTTCTTGTTCTGTTGGTAATGAAAATGAAGATTGGCTATGGTACCCCCCCGAACCAGAAGATCCCAATGATGACATGGAGGGTAGTGTTGGCTGTAATGACGATGATGATGATTATGGTGATGGCATCAAATGGGGCAAGCCAGGTTCTTTAAGTTGCTATGGAGATGAAGGAAGTGGGAGTAACCGGTTTAGAGTAAAAAAAGAAAAGGCAATGCAAGAGGTGCTAAATGGTAAATTCAAGGCCATTGTTAATCACCTTCTTAAAACTGAAGGTGTAGCCTCTTTGTTGAATGATGGTGAAAATTGGGTGGATATAGTGACCTCTTTATCTTGGCAAGCTGCTTCATTTTTGAAGCCTGATGCAATTAACGGGAAGGCAATGGATCCTGATGGTTATGTGAAAGTGAAGTGCATTGCGACTGGCTCTCGCAATGAGAGGTTAGTTTCTTATCAAGGGATATACTTATGTCTATTTTGGTCTATCATCTGCATTTAATAATTTCCTTTTAGATATTTCTATGAGAATGGCATCTTACCATAAATGATTAAAGAAAGCTCCATACTTCATTCCTTATGTATTACATTTTTCTGTATGTGTGTGTGCTCATGGATGAGCATCTATGCAACTTATTATGTTTCTAGCTGTTGGAATATATTGTCTTTTCAATTGTTTTCTCACCCAGCAGTTGCAATTTTAGTTTCATATCAAACAAGCACATACCATTCTTAAATCTTTAGCTTATATATTTCTTTTTGTATTAAACTAGCTCAACATGGAACACCTAAATAAGTCATCAAGTGATTTTGTTTACACTTTTATTTATATTGTTTTCCTGAAGAATACAGATTTACTTTTTTGGGTGCTCCATTTTTGCAGTCAATTGGTGAAAGGCTTGGTCTTCAAAAAACATGCTGCTCATAAGCACATGCCCACTAAGTACAAGAATCCTAGATTGTTGCTTATTCAAGGTGTTCTTGGTCACTCTTCAAGTGTGTTTTCTTCTCTGAACAAGATGGATCAGGTAGTTTAATCCTGATTTCATCTGCTTAATCTTGTCAGGATATTTCAAGATTCTGATCATAGCACCCCTTACAGGAAAAGAATAATTTGAAGACTATTGTTGAGATGATAGACATGTGCCATCCAAATGTGGTTTTGGTAGAGAAGTCCGTCTCGCGTGATGTACAAGAGTCTATTCTTGCAAAAGGAATGACATTGGTGTACGATATGAAGCTGCATCGGCTAGAAAGAGTTGCTCGCTGCACTGGATCACCAATTTTAACATCTGATGGATTGTTGAGTCAAGAGTTGAAGCAATGCGATTCCTTTTATATTGAAAAATTTGTTGAAGAACATGCTGGGCTAGGTGAAGGTGGAAAGAAGCCTAGTAAAACTTTGATGTTCATTGAGGGCTGTCCTACACGTCTGGGTTGTACAGTGAGTACACATCTCTTTCTTTGCTTCCCTTGGGCAAATCACTTGACCACAAGCTTTAATTTTTGGGTGGGATGAAGAGAGAGAGTGCTGTGACACTATTTACATTACTGTTCACGTGAATAGTGATATTATCCTAGTTTGTTGGGTCTTAAGATTTAATAATAAAGAATGCTTATAGAGTAGGATTTGATTATATTTTGGAGATCTTACTTGGAATCCTTTTACTACTAGGATTTGAAGGAATCCTTTTACTACTAGGATTTGGGTTCCAAGCTTTTTTTTTTTAAAATTTATATATATGCATTAAGCTCTTCAACAAAACAAGGCCGATTTGTCTGGGAATTTTGAATTCTCAAACTAGGTTAGATGCTTTCTTTGATGAGTGATTCTAAGATCCTAGGAGGAGTGGTTCTATTTACTTAATCCTAGAAGTGATTCTTAGAACCACCCATCGTTTTGTTTTCTTTATCAAAAGCCCCAACAGTCTGAATCTGAATTTCCAACAACTCAAACCTGAAATTTCAGCAATCTTTACTGAAATCTCAGACATGAAATTTGAGTTCCACCAATTTAACAAAATGTCCAACAGTGCAGATTTTCAATTTTTTGAGTTGTGGCTAGTTGATATATCTGTTTGTCCTACATCAAGCCCTCTTCTTTTTTAAAGGTTTTGGCTAGTTTTTATCTAGTGGATGATGAATGTAGATGCATGTTGGAAGATAGTGGATAAACATTTTCAGATGCGCATGGTCTTTATGAAAGAAGTTGTTTGTCCCCTCTCCCCCAACTCAACCCCTCTCTCTGCATCTCCTTAAGTGGATCTACATTGTGGTCTTGCAGATTTTGTTGAAAGGAAGCCACAGTGAGGAATTGAAGAGGATTAAATCTGTGGTGCAGATTGCAGTTATTGTGGCTTATCACTTAATTCTTGAAACTTCATACCTTGTCCATCAGAAAGCAATGTTTTCTACCATTCTTTTAGCTGGTTCGCTTGACATGTTTCGGAGAGATAAAGAATCATCTGCTTTAGTAACCAATTCTAATATTCCTGGAGTTGGAGAGTCTCTTCCTGAAACTGAACCTTCTGCCATTGACATTCCTATTAATAGTGGCAAGGACGAAGATGGTTCTGTTAATTTTAACATTGGTTTGGAAGATAATGCAGCATTATCTTATATGACTTACAATCCCGCCTTTTTTTCTGGATTTTCTTCTCTTTCAGCCTCTCTGAAGAAAGTTATAGGAGAGAATTTTCCCCTTACATCAGCCCCATATCAGTCCCTGTCTAATTACTTTGGCTTCAGTAAAAGGGCTACTGATTCCCAAACCACAGAAGATGTTACAGTTTCAAAGACAGAAGATTCTGACTCTTGCAACTTTGAAGCCAAATGCAGTTTTGAGCAAGGGAAATCACTTAATGATGGGCAGCATCAGTCTCCAACATCTTGCTTTCAACGCCCTTTGGACCTTGGAATGGATATTGACAATAAAGAAGTCCAAATTATAGAAAAGGATGATGCCAGTGCAGTTTTTGATTCTCAGAGTATTTTGGTCTTAATGTCTAGCAGGAATGCCTTCCGAGGGACTATATGTGAGCAAAGTCACTTCTCTCACATCATGTTCTACCGGAATTTTGATGTTAATCTGGGAAAGTTTCTTCGAGATAATTTGCTTAATCAGGTTACTTGATCTCCTCTTCTTATGGACCCTTTTACTTTAAATTGTTTCTTAATATGTGATACTGGACTTGCATATTATTTGCACCCATATATGGTGTTAAATTTTCATGTATCCTTGATTTGACAGTTGAAGATTAATTAATTATTGTGGGGTTAGATGTATGCTTGCAGTTCCTTAACATAATCGCTTTCATTTCCATGAAATAGAAGGATGTGATCAATTCTTTAATTTTGCTTTCTTCTTTAAATTGTTAACTTGCATATCTTCAAAGGTTGACTGATAGAAACTGCTATGTTTTGCAGAGAGCTCAGTGCAGTACTTGTGGTGAACTGCCAGAAGCTCACTTTTACTATTATGCACATCATAATAAGCAGCTGACAATACGGGTTAAACGTCTTCAGAAGTCTTTGCCTGGAGAAGCAGAAGGAAAGCTTTGGATGTGGAGTTGCTGTAGTAAATGTAAACATGAGAATGGAGCCCCAAAATCTACAAAGAGAGTTCTCATTTCCAGTGCTGCATGCTGTTTGTCTTTCGGAAAGTTCTTGGAACTGAGTTTTTCTCATCGCCCTTCATTTGATAGACTATCAAGTTGTGGACATTTACTGGCGAGAGACTTTATCTACTATTTTGGGTATGGAACAAGGCTATAGTTAATTTCTTGGTACAAGTTAAATTCATAATCTTATATGAGATTGCAACCAAAGATAAATTCAACAAGATAGAAAAGTAGGAAAAAGTAAAATACTCACTATGCTCAAGACTGGGTCTTTAATGTCTCAGAAGAGGGTTTCACTGGCAAAAATGGGTCAGTAATTATAGCATAATTGCCAACTTGAGGAGAGGATTGGTTCGTTTTTGAGAATTGGGTAGAATGCTATTCTTATGCAGTAAAATGCTTATACATTGGAACTTTGCATTTGTACGAAGTTATTCTTTCCTGCATCTCTTCTATTTTTATGTTTGTTACACTGGTTTGTGGAGTTACTTGTACCCTCTGGTCCTAATGGCAAATATTTTAATTGTTTTCAGATTGGGCCCAATGGTAGCAATGTTCAGATACTCTCCAGTTACTACATATTCTGTGTCTATGCCACCTGGGAAGCTTGAGTTCGACCATTCAATTAGATACAAAACTCTCATGGAAGATTATGATGCTGTATGTCTCTTTGATCTTACACATTTTTTTTCACGTCTTCAGTGAAGATGGAATTTTTCTTTAGGCTGTGGTTGATTTTTTCCTCTGCTTTATATTTTTTCGGATACTTGAGATTAATGGTTACATTTTTTTCTTCAAGGTGCACAAGAAAGGTTCTTCAATTTTCCAGGGGATTGCAGATGCCCTTAAGAATTTAAGATCTCAATTTTCTGGCCTAATTCTGAACCTTCGAGGTTCAATGAAAAAATTTGCTGATATTGAGGAAATGTTAAATCAGGAACACTCAGAGTTTGAGGTTTGTTTTCTTTGTTAGTCACCTATATTTCCTTAGCGTGTTGACTGCGTTTCAGTACATATGGGTAAGGCAATTAAGGTGGACTGAATGAAAGGAGATATGAAAGTTTATGCACTCTGGAATCTATTACTTATCTTGTTCATGATTTCTTGCGTTAGTAATCCAGAAAAATATTGATTAAGCTGATAAGGAGATAAAAGAATTTTAGGGAAAGTGGGATTTTCTTTATTTTGTTGGATTGGGGTTTTTGTTTTTTGTTTTTTGTTTTTTACCTCTGTTGTATGAGGAACTTACTTTCCTGCTCATACATTGATGATGTCATGCAATGTTTTGTTTCACCCATTCTTGGTATCTATATTTTATTGTCTTCTACCTTTGTGTTCCACGCCAGATGCAACAAGTACTTCTTCTCATTTTGTCTTTCTTTGGCTTGGAAAACCAGGTAAGTATTCACAAAATTGTTGCGAAGAACGGGAACACAGGCGAAGCTGAATATAAGTTTCTTAGACTTAATTGGTTATTGTGGGAGCTGCTTCTTGAATCATTCGTCTGGGAACAGCGGCTAGGTTCACTTATGTCACCTGATCCTTCTGTTGTGGGAACTATTTCCACTGTGAAAACTGTTCCAGACCGGTTTAAGTCAAAGTTGAACGGCGCTGGTGATGGAAGAAATGGGGGGAAAGAAACTATGTACAGAATTGGTAAAGCTTCTAATAGTATTGATTATTTAAAAGGTGCTATACATGCATATTCTGACGTAAATGAATTGTCAAAGAAAGGAATTATGGTTGATGCTTCTCTCAAAGAGTCTTTGATGCAAGATATTCCTTATGCTTTATCTTCTGTGGATCCTGACAGTTCTGCTCATCATCACAGTGGTGATAGTATGTATCTAGCAGGGAACATTGATCAGTCTGGTTCTGCACAAGTTGAGAGATCAATTCCAATCCCTATAGACAGCACCAATTGTGATTCTATTGTTGTTTTGGAGGGATCTAAAAGTACATCTCCACTCTCTTCAGTGTCGCGCTTAGAAAACACAGATGGATGGTTCTGGATGCCATTTTCAGAAATTCGACAGATGTATATGAAGGATCTTCAGAGAGGTTTCAATCCCAAATTTCAGTCGACCAATAGCTATATATCTGATGCCTATCAATTGATTAGTGAGGAAGGCTCTAGGCTGCACATCCCATTAGGCATTGATGATTATATTGTTAGGGATTATGATGGCGAGCTCTCCAGTATAATTGCATGTGCGCTAGCATTTTTAAATGATCTTCCAATTTTGACAGAAACTTCCAATGAGGATAGTAGGAGAGGTGGCATGTCAACAAAGTCAGTTGAGGGTGCACATATTTTGACTCGAGTCCCTACTGTTATTTCACCACAATGGTCTTCCACTGGTTGTTCTGACTCAGACTCAGTCCACCCTACTGTAAGCATATCTTCAGAAGAGTCACACTTATCCAGCTTTGATGGGTTAAATCTATTGGAATCTCTGCTTTCACCAGAAAATCTCAGCCCTGAGGTCTGTCTTGGGGTTGCAAGATCACTTGGAAAGAGTAAATACTCAGTAATTTGTCTTTATGCCAAAAAGTTCTGGGACTTACGAAATCGATGCTGCCCATCTGAGTTTGATTATATTGCTTCTCTTAGTCGCTGTAAGAATTGGGATGCTAAAGGTGGAAAGAGCAAATCCTTTTTTTCCAAGACATTGGATGAAAGATTCATTATAAAGGAAATTAAGAAGACAGAGTTTGAATCTTTTGTGAAGTTTGCTCCACATTACTTCAAGTACATGGATGAGTCATTTGAGTTGGGAAACCAAACTTGTCTTGCCAAAGTTCTTGGAATTTATCAGGTATGATATTTTGGTTATGCAAATTTACTGATCTAATGACCCTGTGATCAATTCTAAATGTATCATGCTATAATTCTGTAGGTAATCATTAGACATACAAAAAGTGGGAAAGAAATCAAGCATGATTTGATGGTTATGGAGAATCTCACATTTGGAAGAAACATTACTCGGCAATATGATCTCAAGGGTGCCCTACACGCACGATATAATTCAGCTGGTGATTCTGGTGATGTTCTTCTTGATCAGAACTTTGTCAATGACATGAATTCTTCTCCACTCTATGTTAGTAATCAATCAAAGCGGTTCTTGGAACGTGCCGTTTGGAACGATACAACTTTCCTTAATGTGAGTTTCTTCTCAATTCTTTCTAGCGAAAGACTAAACTATTCCAATTACTATGGAACTTTAACTCTCTTCATATTGCATTTTGGCATTAGTGTGCCCTTAATTTTTACTTCTCTTTGGCTTGAAGTTTAAAATTTTGATTTTGCTTGCAGTTTCAGAAAATGCTTCTTGTGTTAATTTTGAAGTTGCCAAATCAAGCGTTTGAACTGACTCATTTGTTGGTTTCTCTGTAGTCAATCAATGTGATGGATTATTCTTTGCTTGTTGGGGTAGATGTGCAACGAAGAGAGCTTGTATGTGGAATTATTGATTATCTTCGGCAGTATACCTGGGACAAACAACTGGAAACATGGGTTAAGTCTTCTCTTGTTGTCCCCAAGAATACTTTACCCACTGTCATTTCTCCAAAAGAGTACAAAAAAAGGTTCAGAAAGTTTATGGCTACGCACTTCTTAAGTGTGCCGGATAGTTGGTGTTCGAAGAAATGCTCCGACACTTGCGAATTTTGTGGCATCAGTGATGATGATTCTTCTGATTCAAAGTCCCAAAAGCAGGAAGGGTCCAATGCAGTTTTGCCTGAATGAGTCATCATATAATTTTTTTTCCGAGATCTGTAGTCCCTTCTGTTTTTCAGCCAGTTATATTCTACTGTGTATATAGACTAGTAATGACAGTAATATAGTATCCCCATTACTTGGCAATTTTTAGCAAGTTTATGGGAGAATAGGTCTGCCATATCCAAGCCTTAAAGTAATGTGGCTTTTGTAATGCGTTACCGAGGAAAAGTGTAGTCCTAACGATGGTTAAAAGGGTAATGAACCAGAGCCACTTGTTCATAAATTTCATGTTAAATGTGCATGCCGTTTTGATAGTTCAACTACTTGCTATCTGTCTCTGTGCTGGTTCTGTTTGCAAAGCCCAGTATTGAAGTAATAGAGTGCATGTTGACAACAAAACAAGGGAATAAGAATTTCAGATCAGACAATGAGTTTTAATGTCCGCCACGAAAGATGTATTACTCCTTGTTTAGATTAAAACATATGACCACCAACTTATTCACTTTATCTATAAAACAGCGATCACAACCTTCTGCATAGGGTATGGATTTCCTCTTTTTGAAAAATTGTAATTTAAAATTATTAGTCTAAATTACATGGCACTTAAGTTTGGTAATGCTTCGAGTTTGATAGGCTGCGACATTTTCGTTGTGTAAGATCTGTTAAGAAATCTGTTTAGAGAATTGTTAGTGTAATCGCTTTGACACAAGTTATTGAGAAATATTTTAGAAATGATGTTTTGCAAGTGTTTTATACTATTAAGAGCCACATGATTAGCATAAATAGGAGATCAATTACATTAAAGTTTGGATTAATTAGCCTAAATAGGATTTGTTTTTTGAAAAATTAAATAAATCTTGCATTACTAGGCATTAGGCTTAAAGCCTTTCAAGGTTTAACAATTACACTTAGAAATAAACTAATACCGATACCTCGATTTCTCCTTTTTTGAAAAACAACATAATAGGGGTTTGGTTCTGAGTGAAATTCAGATCATTATGCTATTTGTTTCGATTCCAACCTTTTACATGTTAGGGGTAGGGATGACATTTAGGTCTGGGACTAGACCAAAACTGAAATTTTGTCGGGACTCATTCGAGCCGAGATTTGATAGAATTTAAAACTTAAATAAGTTTTTTTTCTTTAGAAGCAAAACGACGTCGCTTTGCACTTTGTTTAGTTTAGGATAATCTTTCCCCTAACTCTTTTTCCCCTACTAAAAAAAAAAACTAAAAGGGGTTAATTATTTCGCAAACTTTCTGAAAATTTCTTTGGCACTAATAAAATATAAAACAAGCTAAACCGAAATAATAAAAACACCAAAAATTTGATAACGCAGTTCAATACACCTTGTCTATGTCTGCAGGGCCTTCATTCAGCTTAATTACTTTCACAGAAGTACAATAGTTTTACCCAAGGCTTTACTGAGCCGATACCACTTAACCCTTGATACTATCATTCAACCTCACTTTCCGTGAAAGAATTTCACACCCAATAGTACGACCGTCTCGTACTAACCTCAATTGAGGATTTTCTCAATCAACCAAATAGTACGACCGTCTCGTACTAACCTCAACATAGGATTTTCTCAACAATATTTGATAATAAAGATAAAAAATAAACAACTCAAGTGATCAGTCAACTAAAAACAAAATAATAATAAACTTGAGAAAAAGAAGACAACTTCTCGAGAGGTTAAGCTCTACTGAGATAAATCTAAAAGTCGTCGCAACAATAATAAAAAACAGTCCACCCAAAAAACACTTCACATAGCTGAATGTTTAGCTTAAGCAACACCCCCACAAAATCACGCACACCATCCACTTCAGTTGTTCACGTAAATTAATCTTCATGTGGTCAACCGAAAAACTTCCAGCCAAAGAACCAACACATAAATCACTTTTTCAATTTAATTAACTCCTCTCTTTTGG
>JANKYE010000004.1:19411221-19436516 GCA_032467995.1 Erythroxylum dillonii | reverse complement strand
AGTATGATATGATGTATTGTCAGCACTGTTTGAGATTGTACTGTCTTGGGTGGCATCCACATATCCTCCCAGGGGGTCTTTGGGTGTTACATCATAAGTATTACATCTCTTAGATACTAAATACTTTTCATACATTATCATTGTACTTAAACTAGAATAGGCCAATAACTTATGTATGTATAGATCTAATTGTCATAATTAATTTGTTACCTTTTTTATTTATAAGAGTTTTTAGACTACCATGTCTTTAATAACTGAAAATGCTTGTTTGATTTGATTTGATTCTCTCTTTTTAACAAACACACTTAAAAACACACATGTAGATAGGAAATAAACAATTTAAAAGCACACATGATAATTCTCACCCCCATACTTAAAACTTATACTGTCCCAATGTCACCTTAAATGTAAGTAATGAAGCATTCAACAAAACAAAAAAAGTGAAAATGTAAATGAAAAGAAACAAACTTCCTTTGGGTTGCCTTCTAAGCAACGCCTTTGTCTATTTTTGCTAGCCTAACTCCATGCTTTCCTCCTCACATGGCAAAATTATAGTTTCAAGTGTCACAACTTCTTCCTTTTCCACTTGAGGTTCTATAGGATAAGACTTGAGTTGATGACCACTCACATGTAATTTCTTCATTATCTTCATCCTCTTAATCTCTATTAAAGCCCTGCATTTTTTAAAATTCTACAATCTCTACTAAATCCCTGCACTTTTGAAAAATCTTCAATATCTCTTCACCCTTTTCCTCTTTGTTCAATTCTCCAACCTACTAGGTAAAAGTGAAGGGTTAGTCTTAACAACAATTAGGGACTCAGTATTCTCAACTTCTTTCTTACTAGCAATCCCTTAAATAGTCCTCTCAAGATTCTCAATCTCCTATCCACTCCTCAAGGTTATTGCGCTAATGTTCTTTGAATTCATCTCAGATTGATATGGTTGCTTCTCTCCACTTTGTGATTCTAGGTTGCTAATAGCTACCATCATCTGACCCATCTGACTTTATGGATTCTATACCTTGTATCTTATTGGAATTGTTTCACATCTTGCTAAAATTGCAAAGTATTAATAGCAAAAGACTTAATTAAGTCTTCCATAGATGTACTTGAGTTGGAATAAGAGGTTTTTAGCTATGTGGGAATTGTTGTGCATCACGTAGCCTATTTAGGAAGTATTTTTTCTGGCAATTTCCTCCATAACTAAAGTCGAGTTGATCTCTCCAACTTGAGTCATAGGATTATGTATATGGTCAGGTTATAGGAAAATTTTCCACCAATAACATTGATATACTCCAACAGTGACATAGTCCCTTCGTAGTGTCCTTTCGATACACAAACAATTAACAAACATGAAAAGATCACAAAATAAATGTAAAAACTAATTAAAAAAGAATATACATAAAACACAAATTGAAATCACAAAAAAAAAAACTAAAGCACCACATTTCCCAATAATGGCGTCAAAATTCTTGATGCATGTCAAATGCATCAAAAAATAAAACTTAACTCTGTACACTAAGATTTATAGTAGTGATAAGTAGGATCATATCAACAGGGAGTGTACGTGTAGCTTTTATAATCAAAAGAATCGGTATTTAAGATATGGAGGTTTGTTTGGAATTAATAAGAAAACAAAGTATAATTGAACTAATAAAAACAAATCAAATTAAAAACATAAAAGTGAGAAAATTGATGAATGAGTTTGGAATTCGGTTCTTAGTTTAATCTTAGCCTATATACAAACAAGCATACTTCATCATCTTGTTGTTCCCATAACTCTCTTGAAATTATTAATTGTAAGTTAACAATAAACTCTGTTAACCCCGGTTTTCCTTTAAGTTGTGTTTAATAAAAATAATCCTTTGACTAAACCTATCTATTAAACAACTTAAAATAAGCTCTCTAGATTTAATAAGACAACAATATTACAAACTAAAAAATATTAATCTAGGCAACAACCACATAAGCTCACGTTATTTGACTTATATTATGCTATTCCTAATTAGTCATCACCATTAGTTTACTACAAATGAATTGAACATACAATTACTACTTATTGTATTTCATATTCTAGCAATGGGTTCATACAGAAACAATCCATTGAGAATGAGAATATAAATCATCCATACATGAATACCTAAAATAACAAGCAAATCATAGCATAAACAGTCTCTAAAGAGAGAAAGTCAACAATACATAGTGAAGAGATGTTTAGATGTGATCCTTAACTTCAATTTCACCTTCAAACTAGAAAGAAGAAGACTAGCCCTCTATGGATCTTGAAGAAGAATGTGTTTTGTCTCTTTTGTGTTTTAAAAACGATTCATTATCCCTTTGGCTGCTCACACGTCTATTTATATGAAAAACTAGGTTTTCGTGAAGATGCACAGTTATGCATCTAGCTAAACATCACCAAAATAAGCCACTTTTGAGATTATGCATGGTCGTGCAAGTGTATACATAGCTAAGCATCTTGTAGGTCATATGAAATATTTATTTTCTTATGTTTTCTTACCCCATCTTCACTCTAATCCATCTCTTTCTTATTCCACAAAGACAAATGAGTATAAACGTCAAGAGAATGGTTTAAAGAATGTGCTTTTAACTCATATGGCTTAGAGAACGTGCTTTTAACTCATTTTAGCTCTTGTGCTTCCAATTTGAACCTAAGACCAATGTGAACCAAAATAAATATCTTAAGCATTTCATAATATTATTAGCTGAGTATTAAGGAATGAATATATAAACAATTAAACATACATCATCTGTCGACTTCTATTCCTTGGCATGATATTTTATTTCCTAAAATTATGCCCTCGTGCACTATGAAGTAGCACTTCTCCCAGTTTAGAACTAAATGTGATTCTTCACATCTTTGGAGTACTTTTTCCAAATTAGTCAGGCACTAATCAAAAGAGTCTCCAAAAACTGAAAAATTTCCATGAATACTTCTATAATGCCCTCGATCATATCTGCAAAGATAGACATCATGCACCGTTGAAATATAGTTAGGGCGTTGCATAACCTGAAAGGCATCCACCTATACGTAAATGTTCCATAAAGGCATGTAAGTGTTGTCTTTTCTTGGTCCTTTGGATAGATAAAAATCTGATTATATCTCAAGTAACCATCCGAAAAGCAATAAAATGAATGACCAATCACTATTTCTATCATTTAACCCACAAATGGGAGAGGAAAGTGATCCTTTTTAGTCACTTTATTGAGTTTGTGATATTTGATGCAAAATCTCCATCATGAGACTATTCTTGTAGGAATTGGCTCTCCACTTTCACTCTCCATTACAGTCATTCCATCCTTCTTCAGTATTCATTGTACCGGCTAACCTATTTTTCATCTAATATTAGGTATATGATACCCGTGTCTAAAAGATTAATTGCTTCCTTTATATAAGGGTTCAACTTTCATGACATTCCCTCGCCGCTCTGCTATCTTTTTTAAGGTTTATACTATGTTCAACAACATTTGTGATTGTACCTCGAATGTCAGATATTTGTCATCCCATAGCCTTCATTTGCTTCTTTATTATCTCTACCATCCTACTCTCTTTTTCCCTATCTAGATTATTGGAAATAATGATGGGTAAAGTTTGGCCTTCACTTAGAAAGATATATCTAAGTTGTGTGGGTAAAGGCTTAAGCTCTAGAGTTGGTCATTTCTTAATAGAGGGTGGTTTGAGTGCTTTTTTCCTTAGCTTTGTTAACCTTTTTAGTTTCATCGTCCATCTCAGCTTCCTCAGATTTAATTTCTTCAAAACAATTCTCTTCCTACTCTTATATGGATTCATCTATAATATTTGTCTTCATGCAAGAGTTGGTTTCATTTGAATTTTTTAAGGTTTTATTTATGTTGAACTCCACTTGATCCTCAGTAATCTAAAGTGTTAGTTTACCTTTATGAATGTCCATTAATACTCTCCCTATATTCATGAAAGGTCTCCAAGAATTAGTGGATAGTTCCTATCCTCTTTAAAATCTAGGACTATTAAGTCCATAAGGATAATGAACTTGGCCATATGCATTAAAACATCATCGTCCACTCCAAAATGTCTCTTAATTGATTGATGAATTAGCATCAAAGTATGCTTCACCTTAGCAAACCCCAATTTCCTAAATATCGATAAAGGCATAAGATTTATACTTACGTCGAAGTCTCATAAGCACTTTACATATTCAAATTCACCAATCACACAAGGTATTGTGAAACTCCCAGGATCCTTAGCTTGGAAGGGATGTATCTTCAAAGCTAAAGGGATGGGCCTTTAACTTGGAAGGCATGTGGCTGATGATTATGGAGCCACAACTTCTAGTTAATGTTACCGTTTAGATGTCTTCCCAAGTCCTCTTCTTTGATAATATGTCCTTCAAGAATTTAGCGTACTTGGGCATATGTTCCAATGCATCTACAAAAGATAAATTAATTTGCAAAGTCTTCAACTTCTCCATAAACTTTGCAAATTGTGCATCCAATTTGCTCTTTTGTAATCATTGGAGGAATGAATCTCGGGTGGATATGGTAGAGGGGAAATATAAGGAGGGTACTCACTCTTCCCTTCTTCCATCTTCTTTATTTCTTGATCCTTTACTAGGTAGGTTACAACTTGTTTCTCTGTTGATTCCTTAAGTTCTTTCCCACTTCTAAATGTGATTCCCTTAAGTTGCACCCTTAAGTTTGCTTCAGTATTACTTGAGAGACTCCCCACACTTCTTATAGACTATGCATTCAGCAATTGGTCCATCTGAATCTCTAAGTTATGAATGGAAGAACCGTGGTTTTTAGCTGCCTGTTCAAAATTCCCTTCTATAATTATGATTCTATCCATAATCTTGTCCAATTTCGAGTCATAGGCACTAGACTTCTTTTATTGAAATCCAAGTAGACCTTAGTTCTACAGTTGATTACCTGCATTGTTTGACCAAGAAAAATTTAGGTGGTTCCTCTACCTAAGGATTGTAAGTGTTAGAGTAGGGGTTGATTCGTCTTCCTTAACCAAATTGTATTCTCATATAGTTGAGTTACTCCGTATTATTGTTTTGCATTAAGAAGCAATTAGCAATATCATGGTTATCTTGTTCGCATATTTCACATATATGCTAAATTGCTTTAATCGAAGCAGATGAAGTGGCTTTCAGGTTGTTAAGTTCTCTTGTTAAATTGTTGTTCTCAGCCTACATTGTTGTCACTGAATCGAAAGTAGTGACTCCCTTTTAATCACGGAAAGTAGATTACTGTCTGCTTCGTTCTAACATCCAAAGATAGTTATTATTTGCCATCTCTTCTAGCAAATCCTCTACTTCCTTAACTGTCTTCCTCACCAGAGATCTTCTAAAAGCTGCATCTATAGTACCCCTTATGGGTGGATTAACTCCATTATAGAAGGTTTGCAATAGGAATTCTCTAGGTAGGTTATGATGAAGATATCTCCTTTGCATGTCCTTATAACGTTCCCATGATTCATTTATTAACTCCCCTTCATTTTGTTAGAAAATTGTAATCTCTTCGTAAGAGGGAAGTACTTATCTAAAATTGCATGCACTAGCTGCTCCCATGTCATGATGTTTTTTAGGTTTAAGGAGTGATACTATGCTTTGGCTCTATTCCTTAATGTGAAGGGAAAGAGCATAATCCTAACAACATCTTCTGACATTCACTTATATTAGAAGATATCAAATATTTCAAGAAAATTCACAAAATAAGATCCTCATTAGCTAACTCATAAGATTGCACGTTGATTTACAACATATTCAACAAAGCTAGCTTGATCTCAAATGACATTGCACGCGTCAGGTGATGCGTTGATGTTCATCGTTGAATCCTGATCTTATGAAATCCATTAAGGTTCACTGCTAGTCTCCTTCATTATACTCTTCTGCTATCATTCTTTAGATCTCTTTTTAACATCTCACTCTTCAAATTTCTCATTTTTTTCTTATGATATCAAGGGCTGGAGTTTCTTCAATCTTGCTTAAAATCTGAGTAATTCTTGTGTTCATGTAGTAGCAAGGACACAAAATTGGTGAAATTTTCCTTAAATTAAAGGAATTCAAAAAGTCCTAAACTAATTGCTCAACAACGACATCAAAAACTTGTTGTGCAAGTTTTATATCTAGTAAAACTCCCAATACCGTCAAGTATAGATATTGTATCTTATAGTATCGAAAGGTATCAACCATACAAGGAACTAGATAAAATGAATTAAACCTAACTTTTTCTAACATATTAGAATATGATTTGAGTGAAAATAATAACAGAAATTAAAACAATTGAATAAACCAAGCAAATAAGCAAATAATAAGTGAGTCGCCAAATTGAATTAAGATTGATCAAGGATGAATGCTTAGGATTTATTCTTTCATTATTTTGTTCCTTTAACAATTATTGGTCCAATTAAGTGTTGATCCTGGATTTCCTAAGGGATTGATTACTCTCTCTTAAGACCTATTCAATTAACCCTAATTGAATATGAAATTTCATATTTTGCAACGTCTCGATTCACAAAGCTTCCCAACATTTTCAATTAGATATGAAGTTATCTATTAGATAATCAAGTTCTCACACAATATCTCTGTTTAAATGATCATTAATTTGATAATTGTGTGATTTATTAAATTGCCAACTCTCGTTGCATAACCTAATTTCATTACTTTTAACTTACTCTCTCAATTTGTTGTCAAAGTATAAGCGTGGGCAATTATCACAACACCAAAAAATTTTATTGAATCAATAAAGATCAAAGTCGCAAGATAAAATTCGAATAACCCTAATATAAAAATTAGAAACTCATAAATGTAAGAAGCTCTTAATGATGAAAATTGGGTTCTTGTTATGAATACAGAGCTGAACCAATTTGAGAGAAGGTGTGGAATTTAGTACCTATAGATTATCAAATCATAGGTTCCAATTAGGAAATTAAATGAATTAGGTACCATTATAAGAAATAAATCTTGATTGTTGGAAAAAAGGATACAATTAAGAGGAGGGTATAGAATTTAAGGAAACTTTTATACTAGTAGATAAGCTAGAGCTATTAGGTTATTACTTACATTTGAATCTTACTTAGACTTCAAATTATTTCAATTGGACATTAAAATTACTTTTTAAATGTTTTTATTTAAAAAGAATTTTATGTTGATCATCCTCTTAGTTTTGAAAATCATGATGCACCTAAATAAATTTGCAAACTCTCTAAGGCCTTATATGGTTTGAACAAGCTCTTAGAACTTTGTATGATAGGTTAAGTGCTTTGAGTTTAGAAAATGGATTCTCTAAAGGCATGGTTGACACTAAACTTTTTATCAAAAAGCATAAACATGATATTTTAATTGTTCAAATTTATGTCAATGATATTATCTTTACTATTACTAATGAAAACATGTGTACATAATTTTCCAAACGTATGAGTATGGATTTTGAGATAAGTATGATGAGAGAGTTTATGAATAGGGATTTTAAGATAAGTATGACAGGAGAGCTTAAGATGGGAGAGTTTAACTTCTTTTTTAGACTCCCAATCAAGCAAATAAAGAAAGGTATCTTTAGTAATCAATAAAAATACACCAAAGACCTACTCAAACACTTCAGAATGAATCAAGCCAAATCATTAGGGACACTTATGTGCATCACATCAAAGTTAAAAAATGATGAAGATGGTAAGTGGGTCGATGTAAATCTATATCGAGTTATGATTGTTAGTTTGCTTTATCTTATAGCGATATTATGTTTAGTTTATGCATGTGTGTTAGATTTTAATTAAGTCCTAAGAAGTCCCACCTTATAATCATTAAGCACATTCATAAAATATTTATGTAGTACCATTTTATATGACTTTGGCATCCTAAGCATACATTTTAAGTTAATTAGTTATTCAAAAAGGGATTATATTGGTAGTCTTGTACTTATTAATTCCTAGGAAATGTATTAGTCTCATGGTTTAATAAAAAATAAAATTTGGTTGTTTAATTAACCATGAAAGTCAAATATGCAACGACCAATAGTTACTATTCACAAAATTTATGGCTTCGACAATAACTTAGAGACTATGACATGGACTTTACAAAGATGCTAGTTATGTGTGATAATACTAATGTCATTTGCCTCACAAAGAAACCCCTTAAACACACTAGAACTAAGCACATAGTAATTAAATATCATTTTATTAGAGATAATATAGCATCAATCTCCCCTATATTCATAAGGCTAAGCTTGTTCATCATTCAACCTCAATTCATTCAACATCTCTTAAGATAAACGTTAACTCCTTTAATTTGGAAAATTTCCAAAATCCATCAATTTTTCTCTTAATTAGTGTTTTATTTTGATTCTTTTAAACATGTTTATGCATTCACCCCTTCATCAAAGTCCCTTCTTCTCTCCCCTTAATCATATTAAATCATCTCTAAAGAATCAAGTTTGCTCAGTTCTCTATATGAAGCTCCACCATTATTTAGTATCTCTCTTTCTTCTCTGGTAAGCCTTAGGAAAATTCCTTAACACTAGAAAGCTCCCCTACTCAACCTTAATTCATTCAACTTATCTTTGGATAAACCCTAACTCCTCTAATTTAGGAATTCTTCAAAATTCATCAAATTTTCTCTCAAGTAGTATTTCATTCCCCTTATGTTTGTTCCTTTAAAAATAATTATGAATTTGATTACATAAAATAGCCTTTATATTGAATTGATTTGGAATTTGGATGAGATAGGTTTTAAAATGTAGGATTTTTCAATCCTTTGTACATTTTCAATTAATCTTTCAAATTGATGTTTTATTATAAAATTGAAGGCTACAACTAACTCTTAATTACGTTTGATTCTCTGTAATTCTAATTGAACTTGGTGTTTTTGGTTTTTGACTTAATTAAAACTAGTTTTTTTAATTTCCTAATTGTATGTACTCTTTTATAAACTTGATGATTTATTAATTCAATTAGGAACATTTTTAGCTCTTCATACATTTAATTTTATTGATACTTATCAATTCATGATCTAATTGAATAATTTTAACTTAGTTATTTTCAAAGAAAGTATATCTTTTTCAAATTAGGTATAATTATGGGTCACTTACATAAAATTAAGAATATTACATATCTTAATTTTGATCTCATAGTTCAATAATACCTTTTTCATAACTAAATTTAACATTTTTATCATTTTTCCACAATATACCTTGAATTTGATTTCTAATAAAATCTACATATGTCATTACTTATCTTGCATTATACTTTACGGTTCAACATTTCTTGTTATGATTATTAGAGAATTGTAATAAGCGTATTTGAATTTATAGAAGTGTTTTTCCTACAGATGATCATACACCAATAGTACTTATATCCTCTTAGAACCAATCTTAACTACCTTTATACCCTATTATCATGTGTTATTTTTCTACCCTTATTAAAATAACTAGAGGAAAACATAATCACGTATCTAGGCCACTCCCTCGAGGTAAAGCTAACCCCACTCCATCTAGGATTTGAAGGACTTTAAAAAGATCCCTAACTCCTTCACCACATATGCCTCCTTTCACTCATGAGGATAAGTATCAACATTCACTGTCGTTAGCTTTTTTATTACAGTTCTTACAACTTGCATGAGAATTGTGTTATCTCACCTTTTGACTTAGAAAAATTTTAGGAATATGGTCCTATTCAGTTTTTCATTGGTCAAGGATGAGAATCCATGCTTACCAAAACTTGTCAAGTAAGTCTTATAAATGTTAAATTGTTCTATTTTAACTTTAGAGCTCGTATAATCCATAACAAGACTTATCTCTTTTCTAAAATCCAAATTGTTGAAGTTCATCTTAATAGTGACTTTATTAATGAAATACTTGACATTCCTATTCCTTACCAATAAGATTCAAAACCATCTTTAAGTCAGATGCTATAGGCAATTTCACTAAAAAACTAAAGGATGTTTGTGGCTTTAAACGTATTCCAAGATTCCACCATTTCTTTATCAAATATAACTTTGTTTCCTCTAGTGACTACCTTACCTTTCAAATTCAAGATGATCTTTGGTTCCTTTTCACTTTCATGTTAGGTAAGAATATCCATCATGGTGACCTTATTCTATATAAATGGTCCATTTCAATAACATTAAGAAAAAGAACCAATATATTCTATATGCTTTCATCCTCAGTCTAATCTTTCAGCATTTTAATATCCATCCCAACAAAGATGAGGTTGATTTTGAACTTTTTCTTTGATTTTTATACTCTTAATCATATGGGTTACTAATTAGTTGATGGTTAAATGACTCAACCACACTAATGGTAATAACTCTAAGCTCAGTAACCTTCAACAAAACATAAGGCTCTTTTATATGATATTGATCCCAATAAACCTCCAACGAGTAATGCCAATGTAGATGATGTGGTTATTACCTCTAGGCCACATCACAGGTCCACACTTAATGCTTATCTAATAACCATTGAGTATAAGCTCCCTCTGAGATATCACAATACATAATCTTGATATCATTTGATTAAGTCTTGCTTTCCTCCTTAAGCTAATTGATTTTTAATGTTTCTAAAAACGAGAGAGAAATTTACTGATATTAGATTCAAGAGGAATGATGACATTCAAAAGAAGTGACTTTTGTGTCTGTTGTATACATGGTGGAGTGACTTTTGAATATATGGTGATTCTTGTAACTATAATATTTTATGCTTTAGTATATTTCTTTTATCTCTATATCTGAATATTCCTTTTACTTGATATTGAATATCTCTTCTATATTTTTTTTGAATTATGCATTATGCATAAATTAAAGGGAGTTAATCATTATCTTGATATAGATAGTTACTTGTATAATTAATTTTTTATTTTCTCACTAATATCACAAATGTTTTATCATTATTAAAAAGAGAGATTTTTTAACCAAGTGAGATTATATCAAATTTTTAATGATAAAAAAAATAAATACTACTAATGAGATTGTTATCTTGATGAGAAGTTATATAAGAACAAGATATAGCTATGCATAACTCAAAAAGACACCTTATAGAGATGATAAAAAAAAATGAAGTTTGCAATTCTTAAAGTGATGATCAAGGCATATCAAGGTTAATCTATAGTTTGTAATTTTAAATGTACTCTCGTTTTGTTATTTTGGTAATCTTAAAGGCTCACTATGCATAAACATTTAATCTCACTTCATTACATGAGTCTTTTCATTCATCGAGAGATACTCTTTAGGAATTATTTTGAAAGTTTTTTTAATTATAATTGTATTAATCAAATCAAGTTTGAGTATTTGAAGTTGTTAAAATCATGACTTTGGGAGGATTGGTCAACTAATGTAAGTTAAACATGTAATATTACTGTTTATTAACACATTGGTTAACTAATAAGTGATGTAGTGGATCAATCCCTTTAGGGACACATTAGTTGACCAATGCGCCCTAATATTCTACCAATGCTTTAATGGCTAATGAATCTATATATTCAACGCATATTGGTTGACCAATATCACTAGTCAACCAACGTGCTACATTGTCAACCAATTCTTTATAACTAGCTACTGTAACAACTATTTTTTTTTGGCTCTAATAGCTAGTAAGTTATGAAAGCTTATAATACATGTTTTCTCATTAGTTTTTGTATCAAAAACAATTTGAGAGTCTTACATACATAATTCTAAGTGTTTATTAATCATTTGAGCATTAATTGTCTCATTTTGAATGAGCTTTTTTAGTGTAGTCAAAGTGACAAAGTGAAATATTTTGAGTTGTAAGCTTTCATTGAGGACTTTATCCATTGTATTTGGGGGTGTCTTAACTGGTATTAAAGTTCCTCTTCATCGTAAAGAAAGATTGTAAAAGAGTTCATATTTGCTAAGTAAAGATTATACAAAGGTCAATTTGCCTTGAAAGAAAAGTTATATCGAAACTTTTAGAAAAGTCTTTAGAGTGACATAAACAAGGGTTGTTCAGTAAACTATTGTAGATTGGTTTGTATTTATCTTCTCTTACTCTTTTCTACTTTATTGCTTAAGTGTATTATTGAAATTCGTTATTTCATTTCATATTTTCATCCTTTATAAATTGTGGTCATTAAAATTTAAGGGTTTGTTTGTTGTCTTTTTTTATTTTCTATTTTTGTTTTCAAGTTCAGTAAAAAATACATGTTTATTTGAATTTTTTGGTTTTTATTTTTTAGTTTTGGTTTCTTTCAATTTTCAAAATCTATGAAAACCACAAAAAGTGATTTTTTGTTTGTTTTTATTCATAATATGATTTACTATCAGCTAAATATATATTATTTAATTATTTAATATATTCATTATTAATATGAATTATGAATTATTTAATGTAATATTATATTTAATTAATTAAAATTATGAATAATATTCATAATTTTAGTTTAAAGTTTATAAACACCTAATTCACTCCCTCTCACGTCTAGTGCCATTAGGAACTAATAAAGTCATTTAAACTAATTTGAATGGAACTCTATTCAAAAGGTAAGAAATGGTTTCAAGGAAATATCTCTATATAGAAATAGGAAGGTCTATATGACTCATCATGAAATATATCATATCTAATAGAGTATGATTTCTTCTCTTAGATAGTCCATTATGTTATAAAGTTATAGGTAGAGTCCATTATGAGGGAATTATATTTTTTTAATAAATAAGAAACTCTCAATTTGAATACCAATACCTCAATTAGATCTAAATACCTTAATACTTCTTTTAGTTTTTTTTTCCCCAACCTCAAGTTTAATTTTTTTTAACCTTTCAAATGATTAAAACCATTGTTTCATTAATGTACATAGGTTACAATGATACCCACAACACCTCATCAACTTGGTGCAATGTAACATGATGCAACAACTACTAACTTTAGACCACAACGTAATAAGAGAAAGCTTGTATGGATGCATGATTATAATAAGGTAATAAACTTACCTAATATAAAAAGAATGTTCTATAGTGTGACATATGAGAATGTTGTAAAAGAATGAAATGACAAAAAGAAATCATATAAGAGATTAAATCCATAGAAAAGGAGGAGATTTAGGAGTTGGATAACCTACACGAAGGATAGAAAGTTATAGTTAAATGGGTTTAGAAACAAAAACAAAGAGAAATGAAAAAGTGGACAAATATAATTAAAACTCGACTAGTAGTTAACGATATAAGCAAGAATATAAGGTTGACTACATAGAGGTATTTAGACCCGTTCAAAAGCATGATGAAATGAGAATGGTGGTTGGCTTAATACAAAAAATTCTTATCCATTATTTCAATTAGATATATAGTTTGAATTTCTATATGGAGAGCTACAAAAGAAGATATTTGTTGAACAACCTCCTAATTTTATTATATCTAGGCAAGAAGGTTTACAATTTGAGCGGTGCATTTTATGGTTTAAAACAAGCTTCAAGAGCTTAGTACAGTAAGATTTATGCTTATTTCCTAAAAGAGGGTTTTATTAAGTGTCTGTATAAATATACCTTACATGTGAATTTTGATGATCACAAAATAATCATACTGTGTTTGAATGTAGATGATATGTTGTTTACAAAAAATGATGAAGATATATTGAACAATTTTAAACATTCTATGAACTTGGAATTTGATATGGCAGACATAAGATTATTACGTCATTTCCTGGATCTTGAAATATCTCAACAGAAAAAGGATTCTTGTGTGCCAATAAAAGTATATGAAAGAGATGCTTGATAAATTTGAAATAAGATGTTGCAATTTAGTAAAAACACCAATTAAAGCAGGTTTAAAGCTTGCAAAAGAACTAAAAGCTCAACTTATAACTAGTGCTCTCTATAAGAAGATCAATGGAAGTGTGATGTCCATATCAGCATTAAGACCAAACATAATGCATAATGTTACTTTAGTCAACGGATACAGGAAAAGGCCAAGGAAGAAGCATCTTTTAACAACTAATAAAATTCTTAGATATTTGAAGGGACATCAAATTATGATCCCATGTACAAGAAAGGAGATAAACGTGAATTAATTGGCTTTGTTAACATTAATTTTGCAGGGAATTTAGATGATAGGAAGAGCATCATAAGATATGTTTTCTTAATTAGTTCAAGGACTATTTTATGGAGCTAAAAAACGCAACATGTTGTTACTCTCTCAACAACAAAAGCAAACCTGATGCTTGTAAAGTAGTTTGGATGAGAAAGATACTTGTAAAACTCAGAAAAGGCAACTTTGTTATACTATGACAATAGTTTAGTCATCAACTCTCTAAAAATTCAATATGTTATGGAAAAACCAAACACATTCAGGTTAGGTATCATTTCTTGTGAGATTTACTAGAAGAGAGAGATGTCGAAATGCCTTATTGCAAAAAAAAGTTATAGTAGTTGATATCTTTGATAAACCCCTCAAATTCGCCATCTTTTTCAAATTAAGAGAGCTATTTGGAGTTTGTAGTAGAGAAGTAAAAGGAAAGTTTCTAGCTCTCTAAACTAAATTTATCTCTTTAGGGATGGCAACGGGTCGAGTCGCTCCTGACCTAGCGTGGCCCGACCTGATCTATGAGCTGGTTGGCCTATGGCTCAACTACCAGCCCGACCCGACTTTATTTTTTTAAAATTAACAAGATGATGTTATTTTATACTTTCCCATGTCGTGACCCAGTCAACCTAGGCCGAAGTCATACTGGATCGGGCCACATTTGTCATC
This sequence comes from Erythroxylum dillonii, assembly GCA_032467995.1. Taxonomy (NCBI): domain Eukaryota; kingdom Viridiplantae; phylum Streptophyta; class Magnoliopsida; order Malpighiales; family Erythroxylaceae; genus Erythroxylum; species Erythroxylum dillonii. The sequence continues at coordinate 19,421,832 of JANKYE010000004.1, read as the reverse complement.
TTTGTATCTATTAGTTCATTTAAGGAAAGGAAATGTTAGTGAAGTTGAGATGGCAATCAGATATTGATAAAATAGTTATTTAGATATTTTAGACTTAGAATATTGTTAGTTTATTATTTTTCTTGTCTTTAGCTAAGTTATTATGTATGGTTCCTATCCTGTAGAAACTAACATATTAGTTGCATTTGTTAATCATGTTCAACCGTGTTTCTTATGTTTAGGATTTAAGTTTTTCAAACTATGTATAACCTGGATGTATTAATTAAAAGTTTCAACTCAAATTCACTTCAAGATTGCCTTTCTCAGTTTCATTATTCTTTACAGTTTACAACAATGAAAAGAACTTCGATCGCAGGCTGAGGATGTCACTTTAACAGAGATGACTTTGGTTTGTCTTTGGCCTTGAAAGCATGGAAGATCAAAATATAGTCGTTGGTTTTCTAGGTTAACAAACAAAGGTTAAAGTAAGAAATTAGAATTAAAAGACACTAGAGAGAAGACTAAAAATAAAGAAAAAGAGTGGATGAGCGGTAGAAATTAAGCAATAGTTGAAGGAAACTTAAAACTATAGAAAAAAGTGTGCAGATAGAAAAATAAAAGCTTAATACAAAGAAAAAGAGAAAGTACTAATAAAGATTAATTTAGAGAGAAAGAGTAAAGAAAAGATAAAGATTAGTTTGTATAACAGACATTGGTAACAAATATCAAGTATAAGTAGATAAAAAGATGAAAGAGAATAAACAGTTTAAATTTTGTATTTAAATTAATATTTAATGACACAGAAACTAGTAATTTACATTTTATTCAATTTTAGTGATATAAAATATATTATATGTGATTGTAAACATTTTCTCATAAGGCGATTTGTGTGATATTAACTTTCATGCCATAGACTACTTAAGCACGTAAAACTATCAGGCTCAATCCACGTAATTTCCCAAAAACAAAGCTAAAATGATCAAAAACCCAACTTTGACACAAATTTTGGTCAGTCATTATACACTACAAAACATTATGAACAATGGTGCCATATAGAGTTCCCCTAAAGATGGTCACAGATGCAGCCAACTCCCAAACAAAGCTAATGTAGGACAGCTAGTAATGGAACTAATAATCTCATCTGTGTTAGTGTCCCATCACAACCTCGTCGAAATTCCAATCCCTCACAAGATCCCTCCTCACTGCGCGGCTTCGTACCAAACGTGGAGGTCCAGTCATTTCATCACTCTTTGGATTAGTTGGATGCGGAGTCACCTTCGATGTCGATGCAAACGAAGAGTGTGCCCTGGGAGGAGGAAGACATGCTCTAATAGCTATGCAGTTGGCAATAGCATTGCATCTACCTTCGTTGTCTGAACTTGAAACAGAGTAGCTCCTAAAAGAGTGCGACGGACTTTCCACGCTGTGGCATACTAGACATGTTAGACTCATAATTGATCCTTGAACTAATTCTGCATACGAGAAGCCGTCTCTGAAACAAAAGCAAGAAAACAAACAAAGATCGATCAACAGAAATGCCCATGCTACCACTTGATAACATTGAAATGAACCATGGATCAACTACAACCACACGTTTATTGTCATTTATGCCGCGATTACTGAAATGTATAACCTATATCTGAAAAACCAAATGTCAGGTTCAAGACCAGCCATGAATTGATTAACCCATCAGGGTAAGTGGATAACAGGAGAACCACAGCTGCTCCTCTTTCCCTTACCATGGCCCCACGAGGTTGGTATGCAATCTTTCTTCGTAGGATGTGGGGTGGTTGGAGGGGGGAGGTGTAGATACTGGAGTGTTCTATGCAATTTGACCTAATGGGGAGAGGTCAATTCCCCACCAAGGCTACATCATGATAACAATCTAGATAGTATACTGGAATGTTCTATGCAGTATGACCTAATGGAGAGAGATCAATTCCTGATCAAGGCTGCATCAGGATAACAATCAAGATAGTTTCCCCAGACACGCCCAAAAAACTTAAACTTGTAGTGATATGATCTCACTGAGCTGGGGAAAATAGTAAGCAACACAATGACACGTCCAAGCTGCCCTGCACTCCAAATGTAGGAACAGAACAAATCCACACAATGATATCCCACTGGTCATATTCTAAGAGAATATACAAGAATGCATTACACTTTCTCGACAATCTAGTGCTTGTACATATGGTACTTACATCCAATATAATGCTTTATGAATATATAAAACAGATGGTACTCAACTGTCTTTAATGCAAGGCAAGCAAATATACCTCAATATCTGAAAATTGATTTTAAATTAACAGACATTCTTGCATGAAGGATAGACCAAAAAAATAAAAGAAAGAAAGAAAGCCACAGAGATAAAGATAAGCCTGGATGGCTTATGTAATAATATTAACATTTATTTTTGAGTATTTAAAAAGGCTTCCCTCCATACATTGACCAATAACTTAATACTCAACTGGTACTAGATAGGAACATGCCATCTTGTACCATTAATTGCTTATCTTCCTTTCAGAAGTAACTGGAGTTTACTTCACCAGCTAAAGGAATGCACCGATGACATAATGTTTAGCCACTTGTGCTAAACCATTGTTTTTCCTTAACATGTCCAAGTTAGTCCATGAACATTCCATGTGTGCATCTTACATCCATCATCTGCTTGAAAGACAGGTATGAAGTATTAACCAGAATAAGGGTTTGGAGATCAAAGGTATTCAGATTACAGATTCCAATCACAGTATGTTCAGTTCCGTCAAATACCAACCATGTTTAAACAAAGGTTATAAACCTAGGCCTATTTCTGGCGAAACTAAATGACTTAAAAGCTCTAGACTAGTTTTTTCCTTTTTTCGGTTAAATCGACAATCAAGCACATTAAATAAACCTGCAAGTGGTCTTTATCATATAACTGATGCAAAATTGTAGTATGAGACGGAAAAAAGCCTATTTCACTGAGCAGTATACAAGTTTATCCATTCGAAGACCAATTCCAACCTCCTGCTAAAATAAGAGTACATACGAAAGGGAACAACCACAGGAGGATTTGTTTTCTAAAACAATATAACCAGAGAAATAAGACATTCAAGAATCCTTATTTCTGACTCCAGCAACAGAAGCTGAGATGTTTAAATCTAGTCAATGGAACACCCCAACATTATCAAGAAGTAGAGAAATTGGTGATATCCTGATACATGCACATGTATAGAATAGATAGATTCAACATAAGCGAGTATCTAGTCCAAAACAAAATAATAAGCGACAATAATTTTAGAACTCACTCACGTTACCATCTCAGAGAGTATGCAAAGTTGCAGTGAGGGACAAAGAGATATGCAGACAAATCACCAGGCGAAAAAGAATTGATAATCAAAATTGAAGTCCCATAGCAAACATGCAAACCCGATCACCTTACAAATTATAGAAATCCACGTTAAAAAAGGAAAAGAAAAAATAGGATCCCGCAATTTAGTCGTCAGAAATTTAATGAAAGAGAAATCTCGACCCCCAAATTCCCCTCGAAATCGTAAATTTATAAATGCCCAGCGTCACTCAAGAGCTCAGGAAAAAAAGCCCATGTTTCCTCGTGCCCATCAACACCGAAGGACCAAAATCAGACAGACACGACATCCAAGATGCAAAAAATCCAAAGATCTGAAAAGGGCAATGACATGAATTGAAACATGGAAGTGATTAAGAGATATCCCAGGAAAATACCTACCTCTCCTCAAACTGGCTCCGGTTTTCAGCTTTTTGGCCACCTCTTACGGTTGTTGGGGGTTCTTCTGAGAAAGGAAAAAACGACGGATGGACTGAAGAAGAGGCTAATGTCCGTCCGGAGATTCCACGAAGCGTTTTTATCATGGAGCGTCCAGTATACGTACGTTTAACTGCGCGTTGAATATCTTTCCAAGTTACGTGCTTTTTAACTAGACCGCAACTGTTTCCGAGTGTAAGTCAAAGTAGTCAACCCTCCATTAATCGTCCAAAACCGACATCTCGTTATTGGATTGAAACGACGCCATTTTTTATTACCGGAAAACAGCAAAGTCGCAGGCACGTATTTGAATTCTTCAACCCCCCAAACAAAAAATTAATAAATAAAATAAAAAGGCAGAATAAGGAATGCATGTCAGGGGAATCCTCAATCCTCTGCCCGCCAAGGTTGTGCATTCTATCGGCGCAGAAATTTGCTACGTCGCTTTAAGTAACTATTTCATCGCAACAACTTAATCAACCCAGAAATTTGCTATGCGTGTTAAGTAATTATTTCATCACAACATTTTAAGCTGTTGTGTAAGGTCAACTTAATTATTTTTATATATTCACTAATACACTCCCTCAAGTGAAAGTCTTTTGGATTCGAAATTTGCACAAGTTTACTATGCTTTATACTAAATAATAGATAGGTAGTAGGATTTGAACTCATGATCACTTGATCATAAAGGCTCTGATACTATATTAAGTGACTATTTCACCACAATAGCTTAAGCTGTTGTGTGAGGTCAAACTTAATTAGTTTTATATATTCACTAACATGCGAAAGACACAAGACAGCTTTACTTTCCGATTTTTGTTAATCCAATGTTTGATAATGGAGAGAAACCAAGTTAAAAGCCTCAATAGAGTCGGTCTCCAATATGTCAACTTGGAATCACCTATTATAACCCACGGTGACCTTATAATACCGACCTTAGCTAGAATAAAGCTCCACAGTTCTTTTTGCATAGATTGACCAGGACTTGCATAGATCACAGTGTAAATACCCATCAACTTGTTACTGGTCCATTCAAAGTGGATCCATTAATTTCTATGATTAACTACATTCGTTTCCACAGCTCCAGAATTCCATAATAGCCATATTCCACTAGAAAATCCTTTAGCTTCCACTATAAACCAACTATCATAACCCAATTTTCTAACGATGGCTTCAGCTTTCTTCCCCCTTGCACAAGGTTCAGATATGACAAACATATCAGGTTTCTTCCTAGCTGTCAAATCCTTAAAAGTCCTTTTGAAAAGGGGGCCACAAGCTCCCTGACAATTCCAAGCAATTATAGACATGATAATCTTGAGGTTGAAAAAAGTAAATAATAAAAGAATATCCCGATCCCGAGACCCCATCTTCAGCGTTCTCATCATTAACCTTTTGCTCTCCTACTCCTTGCCTTGAGGGGCAATACTAGCAGAAGCAATTTGAACCCCTGGAAATGCTGATTCAAATATTACACCTTCTATGTTATCTGACCCTGAGAACCTGCATCTTTTCTTCCCTGGATCTGGTGGTTTCTTATTGGTGCAAGTGTCAATGGCCTTGCATAATTTGGCAAACTCATTAAAAAAGTTAGAAGACGGGAGAGATAAACCTCTTGATATGGAATGGGCCAACTTATTAGAAATGTCTAACAGAGATTTGTTTGTTCCTGGAGTTTCAATATTGGAGGTAATAGCTTGGGCCTGAAAGATCACTCGAGTACCATGTTGCCCAAAGGAAACTGGTTGTTTAGGTCCTTGTTTGCTAAATCCACCCACTTTCTGTTTACCTATATTCCCTTTACTAACATAGATTCTTGCAATCTCGGAAGAAATTTTATGTTTTTTATAAAGAAAGTAATTAATCTCATAAATAAAAAAGTAGACATACTTAAACAAATATATAAGTGCTTATTAGAGAATAAACTCATTGAAATATCCCTATTATGAAGATCTTAAATAAAATATTACTCATATATTTGTCGACTTTCTCAATATGATGATTTTATAATTGATGCCTAACCTTGAGATTACCGAAATATATCATATAAGAATTACTATAGTTTAGTACTATTTATGACATATTCTATTTAGAACGGCTTACTCAATAGTACTTGAGTATAGTATGAACCGCACAGAGATAGTTGAGTTAGTCAATAAAAAATTCATTACTCTAAGTTAATTAGAAAGAATATTTTACTGTTCTTGATTAGGAATTATTTAAGAAAATTTCTAGCTAGAGTGAATTGAGATTTAAAAAATGTTTTCAAATATGAATTATAAATTAATTACTAATTAGAAATATCGAACATAATTATGTCTAAAAGAGTAGATATTAAATTCATACGCTATCTCTAATTAAAAAATTTGAAGATGAAAATATTAAATTATACACCATAATCATTTCTAGACAAGTTGAGTCAAACTACTTAAACATTCTTAATAAGGAATTCTCTACCTAGAGATTTGAAAAGAAGTTTAAATATCAATTACTAATTAACAAGAACAAATATAATTGGATTTAAATGAAAAGACACTAAATTCATATTCTATGTCCAGTTGGAACAATAGATGATAGAATGATTAAATTATACATCATAACCATATATGGATAGGTTGAGTCAACCATTTTGAAATTCTTAATATTTGGGTAGTCATAACATATTACTAGATATCAATCTTGATCTAAAATTATAAATTATTAAATTGAAGAATTAAATATATTAAAAAGAGTTTTAATTTATCTAATTCTAATTATAAATTACAATTTGTAATTACTACCAAGATATTAGGAACCTAATAGGTCACATATAAAAGAGCAATTAAAAAATTAATTTAAATTAAGTTAGACTTAATTGTGAAGTTTGAGGATTGTAATTATAAATAGAGTTTGACATTAATTATAAGTGGAAATTTTTTTTATTTTATAAGAGTGAAACTCTTTTGTCCTTCTTTATAAATAGGAGGAAAGTATAAGCATGTTAGCACTCTTAGGGTTTTTTCCGAGTCCAAATTCTTGACAGAAGAAGCTTCGGGAGTTACGAAGGAAACTTCGAGCTCATATTGGTCATGGGTTGAGAATGGGAATTGTGGCCTATAGACAAGGTGGACAATCTCTCGAACATGACTTATCGAGGAACATTTGAGACTTTTTAGACTCGAAAAAACCCTAGGGTTTACCTAAAATGGAAAATATTAAATAACGAAAGAGAAAGAACCTTAAAGGGAGCTCCAACTTTTGCCACTTGTAGAAAGATCCAAGGAGAGAGGAAGAAAAAGAGAAAGGAGGAGAAAGGAAGAAGGGGTTGCAGTGTTGCCATCTTCTCGATCTATTCGACCACAATTGTGGGCCTGGGCATTGCTTCGATATTCCTCTGAATCATCTTCGTTCTTCGATATTTGATCTAAAACACTAACAGGCACATCAAAACACTTCAAATACGAAAAATTTAAGCTAAATGACATGTTCTAACCCATAAAACACTCAAAACACAAATGTCTAACTAAATAACACAATCCTAACCTAAACATGCACTAATCATTCAATTTAACAACTAAACACATACTAAACTACCCATTAAAATATTATGAAACCTACCACTATCAATATCCCCACACTTAAACTTTTGTTTGCCCTCAAACAAAGACAAAACAAGCAAAAAAAAAAACAAAAACAAAAACACCCCAAACACAATTAACAACAAAACACTCACATATGCAATAATAGGTCAATGACATTAAACTTCAAGAAATAAATTTAACTAGAAACATGATTCCTTAAGTTTCTCTAACCTATTAACTTATAAAATCTGTGTTTAAGTACTTCGGATCAAATATACATACTAATCAAGACCTTAATATCAAAATCATTCACTCATATCACTTACACATACATATTGATAATAATTTAATCAATCAAAATTGTAACTATCCTTAAGTAGTTTTGCATGAAAATTTGAACTATTCACTAAGATCGGTGAGATTTATTAACCAATATTTATTTTTGTTACTTTTAATTGACATGAATCTAGCATTTTGACGTGAAGGCAAACATTTATGATGTATGTCTCCTGATTACTCAACTAGGCAATGTTTTTATTAAGCGGCTCGGTTGAAATGTCATTATAGTCTATTGATGCGAAGGCAAACATTTGTGATGAATGTCCCCTAGTTACTCAGCTACATCACATTCTCAACTGGCTACTAGCTCTATTCATAACCCGGTCTGTTTCCAAAAGGGCCAGCGAAATAGTTATTTATTAAGCAAACACATACTTTTTTATTATTTTATTTTATTGCTACCTTATTTCTTTAGCTAATCATTCTTATGAAAAGGTACTATCAATGCTATGTATTCGATTTATCTAAAATTATTAATGAATGTGGCAATTTTCTAAAGTGAACGCACTAACATCATATCCTAATTACAATGCATATTTAACTGAAACCTAAAACACTAATTTCACAAGCTAATAAATCTTTGCAACCTAAAAGACTGTGTTCAAAGTTAAATCAATTCCGTTAAGTCCTAGCCATTGACACATTCACACAAATCACATCATGCAATCCTAAACAAACTAACATAAAACATGCAAAATTCACATTCAAATAAAAAACATATAATGCACAAAACCCTCCCCACATTTGGACAACTCATTGTCCTCAATATGGGAAGAACAACAAACAATACATAAGTTGGGAACAAAAATAACGAAACAAAAGAAACACGAGAATAATTGAAAATATCAACAAAATAAAAAACTAGAGTATAAAATCTGTCATGGTGATCGAGGTGGTGATGGTATCAGAGATGGCAGTTGAACACCTTAAGTCTCGAAACATTTGTGAATACGTCGTATGTCCCGACTTTGGCGTCCTTATTCTCTAGCCATCTCCTTCAACACCTTGGTGTTTTCCGAAATGGCTTTGTTGGTGTTTGAGACGGCTTCCATTACCTTCTCCCATCCCGTTTTCTCTTCCTTTTCTAACTCCTTACTAGTTGAGTCCTTCTCCTATTATAGTGGCATCGAGCTCGAACTGGTTTGTCCTGCTCTGGTCTTGACATGAGATTTAACGTTAATATCTAAAAGTTCCATATTACAAAATTACAAGATTTTAGCTCTCGTCAAGTGATGAGTGTTGAGAAACTCAGGACAATGGATAGTTAATCCATTGCAACTGATGCCATAGTATTCTGCAATGGACATGACCAAGTACCCCATGCCCAAATTATTGCTTCTCTTTCTTAGAGAAATAGTAATTGCATTAAAGGTATGGGTGGAGGTACAAACTTGGACGCTAGGATCCATTCACCACAATACAAAAAGTTTTTTTGTTGAACACTTATTAGTTTTAGTTTTGTCAAAGACAGTTTAACTCATAAATTTGTGCAATAACAAGTGTTCAAGTCTTATAATAATATTATTGTGGGCATTTTTAACATCAAAGCTCTCCAGCCCAGTCAGTTCCGTCCAATAGTAGATTGCACAAAAGTACAGTGCTGATCAATTATGATTAACTTGGGGAATCCACCGATTTCACACAAAAATGTCATAGTCTAACCCATATGGTTGACCCCACAATTGAAACCATAGGTCTTTAAGGTTGGTTGGCTCAAATTGAAAGGAGGTAAAGAATTCTAGGTTTAGTTCCTCGTAAATAGGATAATTGAATAGCATGAATTTTTTCCCACTGAATTCTTCCACCTAAAGCCTCAACTCGTTCCCTCTATCCAATTGTTTCTATCATATCAAAATCTAAGTATTTAGGCACAATAATGTTCTTTAAACTAAAGGTGTGATAATGATGATTACCTTCCTCCTTTGAGAAGATCGGAAAAGGTTCGTTATAATCTGTTGCCCTATTTTGTTGTCCATAGCCTGATAATTGGACTTTGTCTTTTGGTTAGGTTCGCTTAACCATTTGTTTGATGCGCGGTCCCATTTGATTGAGAGTTGTGAAAAGTGGAGAGAGTTGAAGACTTGAAGATGGGTAGAGAGAAGTAAGAGCAGCTGAGTTTTAAGGTTTAGAGAGAGAGTGCGAAAGTGAGAGGTGGAAGAAAAATGATGGTGAGTGTAAATTTATAAGGTTGGAAGGATAAAAGGGGTAAAATTGTGACACGACCCGCCCTTTTGGACCGTGTTGGCACTAGGGAATGGGTAGGCTTAATGCCACCAAAACTTGTAGTAAGCCCAACTTTTTCATATTCTATTGAAAATCCGGTATGAACTATTCGTTTGTCTAATAAATCCTTGTACCTGCTTAATAGGTTGTAAGAAGTAAGGATCTAAATCTTCAATTCTCACATACAATATCTACTTATCATCAACTAACATCGTTCTCAATAACTTAACATATCCATACATGTTTTATGTACATATGATTATGATAAACCATGGAGCAGCTATAAACATCTGCACTAAACATCATGCCAAAAACATTATTTGTCTGATTATCCAACTAAGTCTCAAAAAGGCTTAGATTTTCTCTCTTGTCCGATCTGCTAATCCCCTGAAATGGTGATAGTGAGAGGTGAGTCTACAATGCAACTCAGTGAGATATAAACATACTACCATGTTTGTGAGGCTAGGTAACACAAGGCTAGCTTCACAAGAATGGCTTGTGGCATTCTAAGCAACAATATATGGCATCAATGAACACACAGGTAGTAATATCAAATGCAGCAATCACAAGAGTATCAATAATAAAGCTCAATATGAATTGTTAAAAGAAAGCATGAATCTGGTTTCTGAATTCTTTTCTAGGTTCTGGGTTCTTTCTGAATTTTGGTTTCTATAGGATTCCTAATTCTGAGCTTTCTCATTTCTGAGTTTTGATTTTTCTGAATTTCTTAGGAAGAGACAGAGGCATGCT
>JANKYE010000004.1:19386740-19411121 GCA_032467995.1 Erythroxylum dillonii | reverse complement strand
CGGGTCGAAATGGCCCCAAGCCTGAATCATGTCCGTTTAACGGACACTCATGTCCGTTTAACGGACATGTGTTGAGACCGTGTCCGTTAAACGGACAGGTTCGGGTAAGATTGGACCAATTGTCCAGCGTCTGTCCGTTAAACGGATACGCATGTCCATTTAACGGACACGCCCGGATGAAATGGTATCCAAGTTCAATTCATGTCTGTTTAACGGACATCCATGTCCATTTAACGGACATGTGTTGGGAAGCTTATTTTCAAGAATTCTTAAGAACAGTTTAAGGTCTAAGTCTTAATCGGTGTACGCTCACCCCCAATGTGAAATAGCAGCAAGTGTCAGGGTTAGGGTTTCATCAAGGCTCCGATCTCGGGAATGAGTCTCAGCCAGGCACATGTCCCGGGCCTGTCGGGCTCCGGAAACAGGGTCCGACACATTGGGACCCTCATTGGTTAGTCCGTAGAATTGCATATTTGTTTGCAATATGTTCAGTAAGGTCAGCTTAATTTCGAATGAAGCTGCTTGAACAAGAGGTCTAACAACACCTTAATTAGTTGCATTAAATCCCGATCTCATGAAATCCATAAGGGTCTGAGGTTGGTTCCCTTGGTTTTCTCCTTGTTGAAACTCTTGGTGAAATTCCTCAACTATTGGTTCTTTAATTTCTTTTTATTAACATTTGGCTCTTTGAATGGCTCATTCTGGGCGAGTAATGTTGAGTGCTAGGGTTTCAATGATCTGACTTGAACTTCGAGTGACTCTTGTGTTCATGTAAATGCACAGAAGAGTGATAAGAATGCTTTAGACTATAAGAACTAAACTAATCCTACTAACTCCTTGGCAACGGTGCCAAAACCTTATTGAGGCAAGTTTTAATCTATTTAAAACCCTCAAAATACTGCAAGCACACAGATCATGGGTATAGTATATGAGGTTTCGATCCCTCGAGGAGTTGTTGAACTAATCTAATTCTAAGTTATCTAAGGCCTAAAGAATTATTAAAAAGAAAATAAAAATTACAAAGAAAAGTAAACACGTGAAGATGATTGATTAGAATTAAAAAGTAAATTTAACACATAAAGAGTTAAAATGATCACCATCAAATTAACAATGGAAATCATACAAGGAAGTAGTCGAGTATGAGAAGGGGGATTTATCATATCATTAAATACTATCATGATTACTTTAGAGTTAATATGGTATTGGTCTTAAACTTTCAAATGTTGGATTACTCTCTCTCTCGTTATAATCATTAAACCCTAAATCATAACCCCTAATTGAATTATGAAAATTGTAATCCCTCAATTAACAAAAAACCCACAATTCCAATCAAATCTTAAGCCCTCTAATAGGCAACTAGGTCCTCACACGAGATCTATCTTTGTCTAAATTTTTTATTTGATTATTTGCGTGATCTATTAGATTATTTAACTTTTATTATCCTATCTAACCATTTTGCTACCTGTTCATTCTCTTGATTTGTTACCGAAACATGCAAACACAACAAATAATCACAACACCCAATGTATTAATATCAAAAGAAATCATATTAACATTACTTCAAGAACAAATCCCTTAGAAATTTAGAACATCATATTCAAACCCAAATCCATCACTATCAAATCCGTATTATTAATTCAAAAGAAAGAACAATAAAGATGAAATGAAAAGTCACTTAGTAGAATGGGAATATATTGGAAAGATGGCAGCATTGCAGCTACTTCTTCTCCTTCTTCCTTTATCCTCCTTCTCTCTTCTTCTTCCTCTCTCTTTGGATCTTTCTCAAAGTGGCAGAGGTTGGAGCTACCTTTAGGATTCTTTCTCTTTCTTTATATAGTATTTTCCATTTTAGGTAAACACTAGGATTTTTCCAAATCCAAAAATCTCAAATGTTCCTCAATAAGTCACGTTCAGGAGGTTGTCCGAGATAGGCCATGATCTTGGCCCAAGAGTTTGACTCTCTGTCATAATCGTGGCAGAAGGAGCCATAATCGTGGGCCTGCGCCTTGCTACAATTTCCTCCAAATCCTTTCCATTCTTCGATATTTTATCTGAAACAATAACAAACACATCAAGGCACTTCAAATACATAAAATTTAAGCTCAATGGCATACTCTAACCCATAAAACACTCAAAACATAATATCTAACTAAATAACACAATCCTAATCTAAACATGCACTAATAATTCGATTTAACAACTAAATATATACTAAACTACCCACTAAAACATTATGCAACCGACCACTATCAATGCACCTATGATTAGATCATGTTAGTTTCCTAACAATAACATTAGAGTTTCCTTTAATTGTTTAATTTGATTGTTATTGATTTGATAAGACTAATTTTTAAAAACTTGTTTTAATGAATTCGCTAACATAGATTAAGGCAATAATTAATTAGGTAATTTTTAATTTTATAAAAATTTAAACCAAATCGTATTCCCTCTTAAATCGGGTTTTTTTAAAACAATGTATATGCCTCCCTTATTTATTTTATGTTCCTGGATATTTAATTATTTTTTATTTAAAGGTTTTAGAAAACATATGAATGCATGCTTTGTTCGTGGTTTTGAAACTTACCACACCTACCTCATCCCTTACACTGCTTTGATATTAAAAATTATATATGTTCCCTTTTATTTTCTAAAAAATCATAGTTATCTCACTCTTATTCTTTTACATCTAGGTTGTGTGTGTTTACTTGCATGATTTAGAACCGAAAAACCATCTTATACAAGTCCCCTAGAATCAAATGAAGCATGTTTTGAGTGCCGGGTGCGTTAATTTTGAGTGAATTAGTTAATGGATAAGGCTTCTCATCCTCATCCTACCACCAACAAAAAGTGGTTTTTCCACCAACGATGCCTTATTACTAGTGATAGGGCAAATTTTGTCCAAAGAGAAGAACCATCAGTGGGCAGAAGAGGTGATGAAGATCAAGGGGTATGACAGAGAAGTAGACAATGATAGTAAAAGAGGAAACAGCGGGGAGGTGGTGACGAAGAAACATAAAAATCCTAATCTGGGGGCCCACATGTAAGGGGATCATGTATGACTAAGACGTGTTATCAATGCCAAAAATTCACTTAGGCATGTGCAGTCCCAACTCTTTTTTTTAATTTTGTATTTTTAAATCCTTCCCTTTAATTAAATTAGTTTAATTAAGATTAAATTATTCCAAATTCCTAATAAATATATAAAAGCATTTTTAACTGCTTGAAAAATTATTTTCAAAAGGTTTAATTTTATCTAGAACAATTTTGAAATTTAGTTTAATTTTTAATAGTTGAATTTTTTTAATTAAATTAGTTATCAAATAAATAATTAGAATTAAGCAAAGGTTTTAAAGGATTTCCTTTCATAATTTGATTATGTTACAAGTAATTAATATAATGAGATTATATTAGTTTTGATCAAACCTAAACTTTTAAAATTTTAAATTCCTCAATAAAATATTAAGTACATGTTAAGAATGTGATAGTTATAATCCATTATTTAAGATTGAAACTAAAGTTTTGTTTTTTGGCTTGCTTAGCAAACTCAAGGCCTCTTTAACCTGAATATATTTTATCTTAAATTAATGGATCCTACTTAACTAAATTTATATATTGGATGAGCAAAATCATGATCATATGAATTTAGAAGTAGTTTTAGGAATAATATATAAGATATATTTTGGAAAAAAAGAGTTATTACCTAATAGATCTAGGGGTTATATAAAGTGTGATTGATGACGTTTTTATCTGTCTAATTTAAATTTAGTTTGTTTGTTTAGCAAACTTAAGATCATTTAAGTTTAAATTGGATTCTATCCCGTTAGGAAATTATTGGATAATTTCTCAATTTAACAATGAGGGTTATTATTTTAAATAAAATAGTAAGAGTAACCAAATATTTGTTAAAGTCCTTATTTTATTTGGGTTTTAGTCATAAACTAATACTTACTCCTTTAATGTCTTTTGTTTGTTAGAAAAAATGAGTACCAATTTATCCCTAAGGAGCCTCATAGACTACAAGCTTAGTAGATCCAATTTCTCGGACTAGTTTCGAAACTTGAGAATGTTCCTGACATTATTGTTCCACTAGAGCTTAGTTTGGATGCAACTGGAGAAGTTCAAAAGAGATATCAATATTATATCGATGATGATGAATAAGCTATATGTGTAATGTTGACTAGTATGTCTTCTAAGATTCAACAGCAGCATAAGAACATAGATGCTCCTAATATAATTTGCATCTCAAAAGGTTGTTTAGTATACAAAATAGGGTGGAGAGATATCAATTCTCAAAAGTATTATTTCAATACAAGATGGTAGAAATATCTTCAATAGAGTTACACATACTAAAGATGATTGCTATATTAAAAAATTAGGCTAATCCGGTTTTGTCATAAACCATGAGTTAAGCACTGATATCTCTTAGTTAAACCTTTTCACAGTTTGTTATGATCTTTCATATGAACTAAAAGGATTTGTCATTGCCTAAACTATTGGATATGCTCAAGACTATAGGGGATGCCCTTAAAAAGGAAACCAATTGTATTCTTATTATGGATTCTTCCAAAAGTAAGAAAAATGGCTATAAAAAGAATAAGAACAAAAAATAGAAGACTTCTGCTAAAAAAAAGCAAAGCCAAAAGTTAATTTTAAGAAAAACAACAATGATAAGAGCACATGTTTTCAGTATGAAGTTGACGGACATTAGAAGAGGAACCATAAAGCTTATCTTCCTAGCCTAAAGCATAAAATCATTACTCTAATACCCTATATTGCAAAGCTTATCACCATACAGATAATGTCTCTAAATCTTTGTAACAAAGATCACTGCTACCATCTCTAAATCATGAGTAGGGTAATTTTGTTCTTTTTTCTCCAAATACTTAGAAACATAAGCAATCACCCAACCATTTCTGCATCAATATTTATCTTAGGCCAATTCATAAAGCCTCACAATACAATTGAAATCCTCCACCTTTAATTAGTAATGTCAGGATTAGAGCAATAGTTAGACACTCTTTCAAAATTTGAAAGCTCTCTTCATAGTCATCAGACTAAATGAACTAGGCCTTCTTTTGTGTTAGATGTGTTAATAGAGCCACTATCTTGGAAAATTCTTAGATAAATCTTTGATAGTAATGTACCAATCCCAAAAAGTATAGTACTTCTTTTCCCAGTTCGTTATAAATTCAACTTTCTTTGGGTCCACTTGTATCCTCTTCTGGGATACCATGTATCCTAAGAATGTGACACTCTTAATCCTAACTTGAAACTTCGAGAACTTGGCATACAACTGATGTTCTCAAAGTGTCTACAACACCACTCTTAAATATTAGGAATGTTCCTTATCTATTCACAAATAAGACAAAATATCATTGATAAAGATGATCACGAACCCATCTAAGATTGGTTTGAATATTAGATCTATAAAAGCTACTAAAGTGTTGGTAAGGCCAAATGACATTATTAGGAATTCATAATGGGCATATCAAGTCTTGTTGGTAGTTTTAGGTATATTCTTTACTCTAATCCTCAATTGATAATATCTAAACGTTAGGTCGATCTTAGAAAAATACCTAGCACCTTGAAGTTGATCGCATATATGGTCGATTAGGGGTAATAGATATTTGTTGTGGATGCTCATATTATTTAACTGCCTGTAGTCAACTCACAGTTGAAAAGAACCACCCTTTTCCTTTACAAACAGTATTGATGCATCCCATAATGATGTGCTAGGTCTGATAAAAACCTTATCTAATAAATCCTGATAAAAACCTTATCTAATAAATCCTGCAATTGTTCTTTTAATTTTAACCCTCCAATTGTTAGTTTATATGGAGGTGTAAAAATCAAAGTTGTACTAGGTATTAAATCAATGCAAACTTAATATCTCTCTTTGGAGGTAGCCCTAGTAACTCGTCAAGAAATACATCTGGAAACTTCCAAACTATTAAAATACTTTGGAGGCTATTAATTTCTATAGAGTATCCTTAACTGAGGCCAAGAACCTTTGACGTCCCCATATAAGTATCTTCTTAACCTACTAACGTCGAAACTATGGTAGATGGGATGTTGCTCTTATCTCCCTCAAAAGTAAACTTCACTCACCTAAAATTTGGAACACCACTTTCTCCCCTTTACAATTCAAGGTGGTGTAATGACTAAATAGCTAGTCCATGTCTAATATTACATTAAAATCTATCATCAGTAGCACTATAAGATGCTGCCACTATCTTACCATCAATCTCCATAGAACATGTGTAGTAGATCGAATCCACCTTTATGGCATCACTAAAAAGGTGTTGATACGGACAAGGATTCTTCTGTCCTATCTATTACTAGTTCTAGTCTCATAGCAAAGTTGGGCAATATAAAATAATGGGTCGCTCCCAAATTTATTGGAACTTTAGCTTCTAATTTAAAGACAAAAAGAAAGCTAGATACCACTACATTTAAAGGTTGTGCATCTTAGGGGGTGAGGCTGAACACCCTGGCTTGACTACGATGTGCATGCTGAGAGCTAGAGGGTTGTCCCTGACTGTGGCTTCTAGATCGAACTCTCGAATGCCTCCCTCCAAAACCTCACACTTATTGGGCATTAAACTATAGTCCCCTTTGTGGTTGTTAAAATGGAGGTTATGTCACGCTAGAAGAAGTCTGCTAATATCTCATTGTTGGGCAATCCCTTACCAGATGCTCGTATTTGCCACATCTATAGTAACCTCTTGGTGGTATATAGTATGGTCCTTGGTGTGCCCTGCCATATTACTAGTAAATGGAGGAATATTGAACCTGAAATGCTTCATCTAGAGTTATGCCTGCTACTACTACTACCTATTCCATACGTGAACCTAAATCCTCCCAGATGTCAATAGCCAAATCTCACCTTGCTAGTGCTTGAACAACCTTCTGCCGAGAGCAACAACTATAACTGTACCCTTGCAAAAAGTTTGATTATCGTTGTTGCCATTGCTGAAAGCACCTACTTTTTAATAGACAAAGCACCTTGCTCCATAAGGATCTTTTTTAATGCCTCTCACTCTACTCTTTAATAGACAAAGCACCTTGCTCCATAAGGATCCTTTCCATATACTTGGCTATATCCACTAGAGTAGAGAACATCTCTCAATAACTCGTAGTCATGTTGATGAAAGGGTTTCCCAAACCAAGTACATATAAGTTATTCTTCCTCGGGTCATCTGAAACAATCTTCGAGGCATACTGACTCAATCAAATGAAGTCAATTGTATAATCATCCACTATTTTATCTCCCTAACGCATATTGACAAACTTTGATCTGACTACCTCTCAACTTGCCAATGAGAGAAAAAATCTATAAACCTCTCCCTAAACTACGACCAAGTCACTACACCCAACTATGGAAAGATGTGGTCTTGATACCAATCACTGGCCACTCCTTACAAGGACATCTCCACCAGACACACCAGTTGGATATCAAAATAGTGCAACCTCTTGCCTTGCATCTCCATCTCATCAAGGAAATCAATGGCCTCCCTAAGTCTAGTCTTATCAAACTCTAGGGGGCATAACCTCAAATACACTATTGATAGCTGCATATTTGACCTCTCTTTCTTTAGGGCTACAGTTGGTGGTGAGGTTTTTTGTTGTTGTTGATACATCATCATCATCATCTACATGATCATAATTAAAATCTCAAAATATGGCATTGTTGGTTTTATTGTCGTTATAAATGCTTGCATGTTAAATATAGGCACTCAGGAACTCCCTATGACACCTTTGGCTATTGTACAGATGCCATTCCAGTATTAATCATCCTACGCCTTCAATGCCTTCCAGCTAAGGCAGGGGCTAATGCCTCATCTTGTTATGAGGCCTCATAATGGAACTCTTAATTAAGTCGAGCAAAAGTCATGTACATTTGTTCATATTGACAAAGGAACCAAAGGAATGGTTAATACCACCAATTAGAACAGATGGTTATTCTAAGTAAGAAAGCTATTTTAAAGAAGGAGTAAATTCCTATATATCCGCAGTGATAAGCAAAACTACCCTAGGTCTTAAATATTTTAAAATATAACTTTATTATGACCTAAATAGGCATATGACTAGCACGTAATACCTGAAAGCCAAAGCTCTCAGATCATGCATAAGCTTGACTACTAGTAATGTAAATAAATGCAAAATCTCAAAAATAAGTGACATCACAAACACGTGTAAGTATAAACACAGTGAAGTACAATAATATTAGTGTAAATGAGAAGAAAATTTTTCAACATACTAAATCATAGCACTACAAACACTAAAGTATAAGTACAAGTGAAAACAAATGAAAATCATATATAGAAGTAGATATATTGCAGTTGATGCTCCTCAAAGTCACTATTGCGATGTTGGTGGTAGCTGACCAAAAAAATATAGTTGGGGGAGTCGAACCTTATTGAGTCCATATATACCAATGACATGCTCACACAATTTACAGTTTATATTAGTATAAACGTACATATATGATGCATGAAAAAATCATACACAATACACAGTAAATCTTGGAGAAGGAATATTTGTAGGACATTAGTCTTTAAGGGTAAATCCTCATAATTCTACACTTTAATGACTATAAGGAGCTAAGATCACAAACAGCCCCACTATATACCAATACGTATATAGTTGTAAGACTCTATCAGTCCAAAAGGGTTACAGGGATCTAAGAATTATCAATAGACCAAACCTGATTCGATATGTATAAAGTCACAATTGCATCGATAATATACATGACAAACAAGGACTCAATTTGTAGCCAATCCTCAACCAGGACCAGTTTATATCATATCACAATCATCTCTCATAATGAAACTAGTACGCACCTAGTTCTGATACATACCTATCATGTGGCACATTCCACAAATTTTTTCTCCTCCATAATCACAAACAAACACATGCATACCAAATATCAATCACTTAATTTCTTAAACAAACTCTCATTTATGTGAGGACTAGTATAAACGTGTACATTATGCTATAAGTACCCAAACCTATATCCATATAATTAGCTCTCATGGTATTACTCATATATACATCATGATAACGACTACTTTATGTGCATGCATGTACTTGAAGGTACATATATATATATATATATATACACACATCCATGTTCATAAGGAAAAGGGCATCTATCCTAGTTTAACATGTCATCAATCACATCAATTTATAACCATATTCAATAAAGGATATGGAATCTATATTGTTAGATGGATATGAACTTACTTGATTGAAGTACTTGTCAATTTGAACCTTGCGATGTAGGCCCCACTACTAACCTGTGTCATTTACAAGTTTTTGGGCTCAATTAACAACCTAAGATTCATTAGGTTTATTAGTATGGTTCAATTTTGCAATTAAGCCCCTAATCCTATTCTCGCCTAAATTTTTCATAATTTTTAATTTGCAAACCATTAATAATTTTGTTATAGTTCTTATGGAAAAAAATATGCTCAACACAAGTTATAAGATTTTTTTCAAAAATTTTATGAAATAAAAGTTATTGGAAGGTCTTCAAAACAGTATCTCCGACAACTAAAATATTCCTTCGGTGACTAGAAAAATTTTCAATCTTAGAATTCAGTGATTTTTATATCAAATGAAATCTCTTGATGAGTAGAACAACTTTTGTAACTGTAAGAAACTTAGATTCTCAACTAATATCATCGTATTGAAGAAAAATTATTTTTGAGCCCTAACCTCTACTTTTGTCAATCAATGGTGATATAAGCAATGATTGGGACAAGACCATATAGCTTTTGTTTTTGTTGAGGAGGGAGTCTAATGGTGGTGGGTGCTTGCTAGTAACACTCACCAGAGGCGACGGATCAAAGATTTGATTTTTCTCTAATTTTCTTCTCGATTTTAATGATAATTTTAGTGTTGTTATGAGGTAAATGGGTATGGTTATGATAGGCTCAAAGAGAGGAGTTGACTGGTACATATAGTTGGTTGGTTGGAGTTGTCAAAAGTGAAGAATAGAGGAAGAGGATGATTCTGTGAATAGTAACCTTATGGGGTGAATAATGAAAATTAGAAAAGATGAGGGTGGAATTGAGATTATATATATATATATGGGGGATATTACACTAACAATTAGTATTAATTATACTAAAAGTCTAATTTCTATTTAAAACAAAATAAATTCTAACAAAGTAAGTACTAGGTTATATGTTATGATAGTTAAAAAAGATTATAATTTTAATCATATGTTTGATTACTCTCACTATTTTATTCAAAATAATAGACCTCACTTTTATTATGAAAAGATTCATTTAATCTCTCTAGCGGGATATAATCCTATTCAAATTCAGTTGATATTTAGTTATTCGACAAACTAACTAAACTTAAATTAGGTAGATAATATGTGACTAACTAAACTTAAATTAGGTAGATAATATCCTTATCAATCACATCCTTATGTAATTCCTAAATTTATTAAATGATAACTAATGTTAAGACGTATCTCATATGTTATTATTCCTAACCCTATATCTAAGCTTATATGATCATAGGCGACTTATATTAATCAGATAAATTTAGTTAAGTAGACTCATTAATTTAAGATAAAATATATTTGGATTAAAGGAGACTTGAGTTAATAAATTTTATAATAAACAAAAATTTAGTTTATTCTTGGAAGGCAACAATCACGTTCTTAATATGTATTTAATTTTTCAATAAAAGATTTAATTTTAAATAGTCTCATCAAAGACACATTATATATGTAAAATTTCATAAATTTAAACATATAATTAAATATGCACCAAAAATATATCAAACATATATATAATATGTATTTTCAAGAAAATGAATAAAATGATCAAGCATTGTTTGATTCTGGTTATTGATCTTTATAATCTAAATCTTTAAGCTTACTTTAAGCTATTATGTTTATAACATATGTAGAAAAAAGAAACATAAGAACCTATTAACAAGATACTCATATTGATTCTCAACTAGATCAAGGGGATTATCATTACCAAAGAAGTTTGCTCTAAGAGTAATAATTAATTCAAATGTAGTTAGAAATTGCCTATAGACTCTCTTAGATAAGAGAATCACAACCCCTTTAGAGTTGATATCGAAAGCTATTTTTGTAATCCTAGAAGCTTTGTAAGTTGCCTAACAGTCTCCTTTAAAATCCCTATTCTCCAATTTGGTGGTTACATATTTGAGGTGAATGATTCTAATATAGTTAGAATTATTCTCAGCCCTTGGATAAAATGCTTAACAACTCCTCAAGCTGGTTCCTACGACCATTTAAAGCCTGGGAGTCATCTATAGCTTACTCATTAGCTTAGAGCTTTGCTTTTGCTTGTCTTATCTAGTTTTCAATTTCTTTATAGCCTCTATTGCTTTATCACTCCTTGCTTAGCGTATGGTTGCATTATATTAAACTTGTGATCAGCATTAACATTTTTCTTTTTTATTTTTCAAAAAAATCTCTTTGGATATTAAATTAGATTAAGTTCATTGTTTCTAAATGAATTAAATTCCTATTTTAAATAAAAATTTAATTTTATCTAGAAACATTTTTCATATTCATATTAAAAAACATTTCCAATTGTCTTAATTCCTTTTATAAATTTAATTGAAAATAATGTTCAACAAACTACTCTCTTGCTTATTATCATTTAAAAACTTTTTTCAAAATTTTATAAGCAAGACATTCTAATCAAATAAGAAAAATTATTTCTAATTAGAAATCTATTTTCTAATATTAAAGGAAAAAAATTTAAAATTAAATTAAACATTTTAAATTAATTAAGAAAAAAGTTTCTCAAACTTTACTATAAGTCTAACATGATTAAATTACTTTTTTCTCTCTTCAACTATTCTATGAATGTGACTTATTAGGTTATTAAATATGTTGACAATTAATATAAATTATAACTCTGAATAATATTTAGGATTAGATAAATTAAACTCCTTTAATTTATATTTATCTCTCTAATTAAAAAATCATATCTATAAATTAAGTTTGATATTTAGCAATGTTTCATGACCATCTAAATATTAGGAATAATAAGATATTTTTTATCAATATTTTTGTACATTAGTTTTTGTATAATTAAATATTTGTATCATATTATAATGTTCTGATTAGGCATAAAGTATATAATTAATAACTACATTATTTGAATCCAATTATATTAGTTCTTCACCATTAGTAATTGATTATATCAATAACATCTAAAAAATATTGTCAAAGGTCACTCCACTTTGACTAAAACATTTTCGAACTAATACTAATTAAGAATATCATAACATTCTTCATAATCACTTTAGAGTGAAGAATCCTGTATTAATCATTTAATTACCTTCATATAGTTTACGTTATATTCAATGACTACCAATTAACTATACTTAACTATGACATGACATAAATAGTATCAAAACACAACAATCTCTGTATAAGATATTTTTTGAGATCTTAAAGTGAAATAATCACTTATACAACTATCACAATGAAAAATTTCAAAGATATACAAATAATATCCTAAATATAATTCTCATATCAAGTTAATTTAGAAAATTTTTTCTTCAACAAGTTTCCATATGTTTGTTGGAATATCTTCATGCTTTAATATACGATATTGACTACTTTTCTCATAAGGAAGAAATATAACTTGTTCTAGTATTCGCACTCTATTAATGTTTAACTTTAATAAAATAATGATTAGCAATAATTTAGAGATAATACATAAATATAATATAAATCTCATAATTATTATCTTATCGTAATTTTATTTATAATGTACATTTATTCCATGAACTTTATCTTATTCATTAGTTAATTAAACAATTATTCATAAGATAAATAATACCTTTAAATAATTATGCTCCAAATAGTACAAGCAATCAATTAAATGTAGGGCATAAACTTTTTCCCTAATATTTTGATATTGATAATGAAAGATAAAATGATTCATAAAGGTTTTATGTTGGGATCAATTTTATTTTATTTATCATTGTCTATGATGCAAATAAAAATTGCAGATTCAAAAAATATGGATTATCTGTAACATTATGAGAAAACTCTGTACAGTAGTTACATCCTGGTATTCATATTCATCCAAATAGAATTTGTCAGATAAGAGCCGCAAACAGTAGGACTGGATTAATTCTTATGTGGAAAAATAGTAATATTTACATTTCTTCCACTGGTCCAGCGAAAGATTGACTGGCTTGTATGCACAGAAGGGAACACATCCCAGAAGCTAGTCCAACTTCCAAGATTTTCGGCTACAGAGCTTTCAATTCTTCGGAACCAGAGATGAGGTAAAGGACGGTGAAGAAGAGGGCAGTGGGTAGTTGTGAGTATTTAATGAAGAAATCCATAGCAGATAGGAGACAACAACGATACTACAACATCAAGCAATCACCACACACCTGGAACAGATCGTTCGTCCTTCGGCCACTCCCCGTCAGTCATGAATGTTGACCTTACTTTTCATTGTAATTTATACCACATTTCAATGGAGTTGCTTGCTATAGTGAAATTAGCAAGTTATTATAAGTGCTTCGCAGAGTCTAATGTAATGGATGCTGCAGCAAAATGAAAGGTACAGACAGACCCCCAAAAATATGGGTATCCGGAGTCCGGACCGTGCTTAACTCTTTTTACCTTGACGTGAAATATATTGCGGTTTCATTCTATATATTACCAAAAATTTCTTAAAAGTTAAAACTAATTGATTGGTTTACGTTCCTGTCGGAACTGGTTTGGATGCAATGTTGATATAATTTCCATTTGTCACCATAGACGGGAACTTATAATGTCATGTTGAGGCTCTAATAATTACACTGTATTGAACCAAAAGAAAAAGTGTGCATTTAATGATCTGACGATGAGCGTTGAGGGTTAACACATGAAGTGAATGTACAATATTAAAGAAGTTTCTGACTGTGCAGAACTGGAGCTTTAACTTGAAGAAGAAAATAGAACCACTGAACTTGCAAGTGGTGGTGAATTGAGTTGTTGTTGTACCACGTTCTCTTGCTTGGTCGATAGCCAGATGAACTGGGCCCTGGTCTATTTCCAGAATTTTCAACGACTAAGTGATATCAGACAACTTAGGAAGAAGATAGTTTCTGTAATGATTTTCTTATCGCGTTGAGTTAGGGTTTGTGCACTCTAGTTTCTGTAATGATTTTCTTATCGCGTTGTGTTAGGGCTTGTGCACTCTTTCAATGCGAAAGCACCTTTTAGCAGAAACAGACTTAGTACATCAATATGGGCATTGATGTCAACATGTATGCAGTCACTTTATTCGCAGTAATAACATATGCATGTTATTTACACCAACAAAGGGTTGTGTCCAGGCAAAAAAGTCAAAACATATTATCCTCAACATATGGTAATAAATGGCACTCAAGAGGGTTGGTGAGCGTTAAAAAAATCATCCCCCATTGTTCCCTATAAGTAAGCCATTTTATGGTTTTCTTTTACACGCAGGATTACCTCCCTCGTCACTGATATCTATGGTTTGCATGCTACTGATCATGGCAGCTAGAAAATCGCCTTCAGAACTTCTCTTCCTCTTCATCATTGTCTGTTTAAGTCTATGCAGTTGCTGCTCTAGTGCAGGTAAAATCGAGGAACATGGAGCTGTCATCAAAGGAATGTTTGTTTTTGGAAGCTCTCTGGTGGACAGTGGCAACAACAACTTCTTGCAGAACTCAGGAGCTAAAGCAGATTATTTGCCATATGGAATGGATTTCCCCTATGGACCCTCTGGCAGATTCACCAATGGCAAGAACGTGATTGACATTCTCGGCGACCATCTTAAGCTTCCTCTCATTCCAGTCTTTGCTGATCCTTCTACTAAGGGAAGCAAGATTGTCCATGGCGTCAACTATGCTTCAGCTGCTTCTGGCATACTTGATGAAACGGGGTCCATAGCAGTAAGTGACTCAAACCCTTTTCTTTTTGGTAGAATCAATGTTTTTAAACTGCTAACATCGCAAGCAATTTTATGGTTGAACAAATATTCCTTTGTTTTCTCCTCCGGAGCGATATTATATTTGTTTTCTGTAGAAATATGCTGTTTACAAGTACAATTGAATTGAATTGATGCAATATATCCGAGTTTTTATTTTCACGCGTAGGGTCATGTTATTAGCTTAAATCAACAAATCATGAATTTCGAGGAGACAACATTGCCAGAATTAGAAGCCGAAATGGGGTGCAAAAGGAGGGAATTGCTTGGAAATTACTTGTTCGTCGTGGGAACTGGTGGGAACGATTACTCGCTCAACTACTTCCTGAAGCGGACCTCTGGTAACGTCAGTTTGGAAGTCTTCACCGCCAATCTCACCACTTCCTTGTCCATGCAACTCGTGGTACTTGTTACAAATTAATATGCAGGGGTGTTTAACTAATATTCACAAAGCATAATTTGAAGCCTTGTCAACTCAATCATCCAAAAATAACCATTACTAGCTCTTGTATTGAACTAGAAATGTTTCAAACATCAAACTAGGCAGGCCTATTATATAATATATAATTCACCCTGTGACCTACGTTTTCAATCCATAATTATCCCACGCCTCAACAAATATCTAATTTTGAATTGGCCTCAACACTAATTAACAACCTCCTTTTGGTATATAAATAATATTATTTGTGCGTTTGAAAAAGTTTATTAAGAATAAAGAACTAAGTAGTATGTTTATTTAAATTATTTTCAACTGTGCTGCAATGTATCCAACATAAATGTATGGAAACTTTTAAATGCAGAAGCTGTACAATTTGGGAGCTCGCAAATTCGTGTTGATTTCACTTTACCCGATAGGGTGCAGCCCAGCGGCCAGGGCGAACGGGCCGAAGCACAATGGGTGCGTCCAGGGTCTGAACCGGGCGGCTCACCTCTTCAATGCTGGCTTGAAGTTGCTTGTGGATGTTATGAGGCAACAACAAATGCCTCGTTCTGAGCTCGTCTTTGTTAACTCTTACAAGATCATCCGAGATATTGTCAGAAATCCTATCAGCGAAGGTAACGAATGTTATCATTATTTACGAGTTCAGATCCTCTGTTTAATACTCCGTATTACGGTGTCTTATTTTATTTTATAAATCTCAGTCGTTTATTTATGTAGATCCTGCATAAATGAACGTGAAATCCGCACAAATGAATAACTGAGATTTATAGGATAAAATAAGACACTATAATATTAGATAGAGGATCCCGTCCCAATTACTGAGTTACTCAATTCTAAAATGAGTTCTTAGAGTTAAGTGTGTTGTACTTCTGTTAGAATATGAGCATAACAACACAACCTAAACAAGGGAGACTACAGAAACAGATGTAAAATAAAGATGCCACCAAAATTTAATTTTTAAAAAAACGAAGACCTACAAATTTCAGAACCTTGGGGCATTGTTACATATATGTATTTTAGGTGCATTTAATTAATTAGTTAATCAAGTTTTGTTACTAAAATTATAATACAAGTTCAGCAAGAACAAAAAAGACGCCAGGATTCTAGAGCAAACTGTCGTGTGTCAGATTATGGTCACCACTCAGTGATGTCTCTGGTTCAATTACAAGTAAAGATTGCGCCTTCTGTATAGTGGTGAAATATTTAGATTTAATTGCAAGCATAAAATTGAAAATTAAAAATTAAAGAAAACGTCGTATTACTAAGTACAGCCTAAAGTTCACCATCTTATGTTTATGTTTAAAGTCGCAGTGGCAGGATTCACATACAATTTATGCATCTTTTCACCAGATAAAATGGATAATATTGTGTTGTAACAGGCTTTAAAGACACAAGTAATGCTTGTTGTGAGGTGCATAAACCTGGAAATGGCATTTTATGCAAGATAGAAGGAAAGGCTTGTGAAGACAGGAGCACTTACGTCTACTTTGATGGGATACATCCAACGGAAGCAGTCAATATCGAGATTGCCACAAAGGCTTATAATTCCACTCTCAAAATTCATGTCTATCCCATTAATGTCCATCAATTAGCCGCTCTTTAATTACAATTATTCTATGTGGCCTGGACTTCACTTTCTAATTGCGTACCAATGTTATGCCACCCTAAATAGTTCTATTCTGGTTTTCTTGTCCTTGTTTTTGGAATGCTCCAAATTCTATAAATCTAGGTCAATATCAGCAAACAACATTTTGAAGTTTCTAATAATTATTAGTTCAAAAATGGGTCATTGCTAAAACAAGGAATTAATAAACGTTATTTCCCCTAATTGAGAAGTTAAAAGTGTATTCATTTGTATTTACAAATACGCCTGTGATTAAAATATATACATGTTGCTCGTTCTGACCAAGTATAAAAATCCTTCCACTCTACAAACATTATAAAATGATTGTGCAAAATTCATTAAAAGCTTCACCTTTACCCATCTACAATCATAAAGTCGCTTCCCATGCAATAGTCTTTCCAAAAATCCAACATGTGCATTAGTATCCATCATTAGATCAGCTCAGTAATGGATGTCCATTTATTCATCATTATCGAAACAAATGAGCACTAACATCTATCGACACCCAACAAAATGTAACAAATTTACACTACATGTATTGTCAGACACGGCAATTGCAGCAAAGTTGATCGGGCTTGTTCCAGTGTCTTGAAGGGCCAATCAAGTTCCACAACAATGATTCATATCAAAACCAAATCAGACAATCAATACCCCTATAATGCATCAAATGTACAATTGTGGACTTTCAACCCAAGTTCATAATTCTATAGTTCCATCAATCGTCTGGGAAACCTAGAAACCTGTTTATCATCTTGGCAACAGGCGTGGCATCACTCGCAGGGTATGGAAGCAGAAATTCCCCTTCCACATTTGCTATTGTTTGATGAAGAGTCTGAGGCCGAGCACAATATAAATACCTCCTCTCAGCTAATTCTTCTGCAAGCTCACTCTGATGATTGTCCATCAAATCTTCATTTACCACTACAATCAAGGGTTTACCAAGTCGCAAAGTCTCAAATATGCTCCCTGAGCCTGCATAAGGTAAGGATCTATTTCATTTTACTGCTTTTGACCCATGAGGTGACAGATGCAATCCCTTTATTATGGTGGTATATCAAGACATAAAATTAAGAAAGCTGACCTGCGTGACTAATGACAAGAGAAGCTGATCTCAAATGGTCTGCAATGCTTGATGAAAATGTGAAGTATTCAACAGAAAGAGATCCATCTTCTGCGCCAGACTGTAATGGAGTGAACCTCAAAACACATGCAAGAACTATAATTTATTAACCCAAATTCTTAAAAGAATAGTCCTAAAATTCTGAACAAATATATTGTTTGTTACGCTATCGAAATTTTCAACTTTTCAATATTGGGGATACAGCTTACAGTTTTTGATAGTTAGATTTGGTCGTGCATCTGAGTAATTTTAGCCAGAAATTTCTCATAGGTAAGAATTGGACCGTAAAAATTACAACCTATCTCTTCCTTGCACTAATTTTGCATAAAAAAATTAAACCCTGCAATTAATGTGCCTAAAAACTTACTATTTCATCTTGTTTTCACACAACTTTTCTCACATAGATTGATTTAACTGTCATTTTTCAGATGCTTTCAAGATTATTCAGCAAACTTTCTCATCAAACTCAAGCTCAACTTCATAACCGACATTTAGGTAAAGATTACAGCATGTTAACTCCATGGTATAATCATCGAGAAACAGTAACATTTGCTAACAAGTAAAAAGTTTTCTGGCTTCATGAGTTACCTAGAAACAGACCTTAAGAGAATCCAAAAATGAGATTGAAACCCTACCAAATAAAATTTGTCCCTCCTCTACACATGTAAATTTGATTTCCTATTTAAATTGGAAAGCTAACTACTGATACTATTTTAACTAGACAGTAGAAACTCTAAACTACCGATAATACTCTTAACTTGGAACTTTAATATATTAATTTAATAAGGAAGTACTGACTATGATTGCATCATTCCCTCTTTCTTCAAAAGGATTTGACCTTGAATCATCATCTGAATCAAACATTTTGTCTCCTCTATTTGTTGGCCATCGTATTATTCATTTTCTTTTATTAGTTTCAATTCATTATCATAGAACTGCGTGGATATCATTGGCACAAGAGTAACTGACTTGTCTTTCATAAAGGATACTTATTCTTGAAGCCATTATGAATGACTTTCCTCTGATCATACGATCACAACTCACAATCTAGCTTGCATAGGGACCACATTGCAAAGAACTTCATTCTTATACTTTTCAATGGAGAAAGCACCTATCTAGTCACCTTGATTTCCCTATTCATTAAGCCTCTACAACTGGTATCCTTGAATGTTTCAACGTGGACAATTTCAACTTCTCTACAGGTATTATACCAACTATATTAGTACAACTCTCTCCAAAAATGATCTTGGTAGACACCTTACTGCTTACAAGACGTCTTGTTTAGAAGATGTTCTCTCTTTGCAGCCCCATATTTGCTCAATTCTCTCCTCCTCACTAGTGTTTATCCCTCTACTAGATAATTCCATCAAGTGGAAGCGTGGACTTACTTCCTGTGAAGTTGTCGTCCACTTTTAAAGGCATGTGTAACTTGTCCTTTAACTCTACAAAATGATGCAACTCAACTACATTGGTAAGATCTATATTAGGAAAAGGCATGTTTGAATGTCAAGGTGTACATCATAATATATGTCAGATCCTAATGTTTAGGAGTATTAAAACAAAACCCCAACGCATTGTAAAACCTTACATATTCAATCTCAAATTGACGAAATCTTTAAGCCTGTCAAGATTCCGTGAATTATTTCCTGATGTGGATTTATATTTGTAATAGGACCCATAATTACCAACTTGGAGCCCAATTGTAATGGTGGGTCCCACCACCACGTACTAGACAAAAATTAGAGGCCACTACGCATTGTTGTCTCTTTCTCAACACGCTTCACTATCATATGCATCTACGAAAATATTATGTCAAGACTTCATCATGTCACACTTGGAGGAACTAGCCCCAAGATTTAGGGCTGGAGTGTTGATTGAAGCAAGTTCTACCATTTTGGGGAATGTGAAGATTGGGAAAGGAGCAAAGATAGGCATTGGATCAACAATGTTGATTAATATGCCTCCTTAGACAACGAATGTTGGAAACTTGACAAGATTGGCTAGAGGGAAGGAAAAGCCAACAAAGAACAAGGAATGTCTAACAGAGTCCATGTATCATATTTCTTTTATCTCAGAATGATTCGATTATATTATTTGACTGAAGTCATTGAGCTCGAATTTTCTTCCTTATGGTTCATTTGGCTCATATTAGTTAGTAAGTACTGTTACATGTGCCCTTCAATTTTTTTGTTTGCTTTCAGCCAAATTAAGGTGTAATACAAGAGGACTATATATTTGGTTGTGCTAGTTTTCTCATCACTTGTTTCTATGAGTAGTTGACAATAGATTTAAAAATAATAAGTTGTTAATGGCAATCAATTAAGATCCTTCTGGGTGTTATTGGTAGTACATTCCATATACAGGTTTAAAGCCATCTTTCTTAATGCTGCGAAGCTATTCTGATGTAGGACAAATAGAGGAATTATGAACTAGTAGTTAAAAGCACAAAATTAGGAAGTGTGGATGATATTAGGTTTCAAGGTTGAATTTTGGCTAGGAATGCAGAATTTTCAGATGTTGTAAATTTGATTGCTGGAATTTTAGGCTTAGGATTTTAGGGCTTAAGATGGTTGGAATATAGGTTTGAGATGGCTAGAAAGTAGGTTTAAGAGGGTTGGAATTTGAGTTAGGGTTTCTGGAATTTTAGGAAAGAACACCAAGAATGGAAGGTAGGAAACTAGGAATCACTCCTAGAAGAAAGCATCACACTTTCTAATTGAAAACTCTCAAGTTATAGAAAAATTCCAGATTGCAAGTTCTTATTAAGGAAAGGGTAAGTACATTTTTAGAATCCTTATTCTAGTAAGAAAAGGATTTCTAATTTAAATCCTAATATCATAGAAATTCTATAAGTCCTATTCAACTAGGATAACATATCTAAAATAGAATAATATAATGCTACTACTTCCTATCTAATAAGGAATCATAATGCTATCTGAATTTCAGCCCTTATCTTCAATTTCAATTCAATTATCAATCTTCATCCCACCAAATTAAAGCTTGTGATTGATTAATCTTTCCTCTTTTATTTCTCTTATAGACTTTAAGTTCTTTTGCATCATATTCACTTGTAGCTACAATGGAGAACTTACTTATATGATGCTAAAAAGAGGTGTGTGAAGGCTTGGAGGGCTCACAGCCAAGGAAGTCTAATCCTGAATAGTCATAAAGGTTCCAAGTTTTAATTTGTTTGTTTACTTCACTTGTTACAGAGATCTCTTAAAATCATGTAAAAGTTTTACACTTTTTCCAAATACCAATCATCAAACTACTGGCACCTATGGCTTGTTTGAATCAAACTTCCTCTTCAATAAGACTAATTTAGTATATGCTAATATAGACAAAAATGCAATACAATGTCTCTTTGTCTAGTATCTCTTCAGCGCACAAAACACCATAATATTCTTGCTCACATACTTTCTAGTCACCAACTGACACTGCCATTATTCCCATCTTTTTTCATATCTTTAAACCCCTACTCCCTTTTTATTAAGCCTTGCAAAATGCTAAATTTATGTTCCTATGTGACTCCAAGATCAAATGTGCCTCCACCACTACCAAAGAGAGAATAGCCACACTAAAGAACACAAGTTTGATGATAAGAATGGAAAAAGAATGACCTATTACCTGGAAGTATCTCCAATTTGATATAAATGTTGATTTGATAAGTTTGTGAAAGGATTGAAAGATTAAGGAAGTCAATAACGAGCCATTATTGTTTGAAAAATAGAGAAGCATAAACAAACAGCCCAATGCGGAAACTTTTGTCTCCATTATTGTTGCTTGTGCTAGTGCTAGAATAGTGAAAGCACAGTGATGCAAAAAATAATATTCGATGGCAAAATCCCTAATTCATGTCTAATATGTGATTGGGGGACCCACTAGTACCAGCTTGGATCTAGTTTAGTACTGATGAGCATCATTACAAATAAAATGTACACGTCAACATCAAATTGGCGAAAGCCTAAAGGGATTAAGTGTTACATTAGTTTGGGATTAAATATGTGGTGTTACAAAACATTATGGTTGTTCTTTAACATTTCCAAAGGTTAGAGTTTTTTCAGTTTTGTTTTGATGGGAACCTTAAGGTTCAAAAGGGTCTTTTTCCTATCTATATTCAAACTATTAAAACATCATGCAATTGTACTTCTTTTTACACTTTACCAAATTCGCCATAATCATAGTAATCTTCATCTCCTTTTAATCTCCATCTTTATCTATATTCTTGGACCTTGATTCAATCATTGTAACTTTTGATACGAGTCTTTATAGTAGAGATTTAGTACAAATCTCTTTCTCATAAGAGCCTTCATCTTATGTCTCTGCAGGTCTCTCAAGATTCCTCCTCCTATTAGTTACCAATTGATCCCATCAAATAATAGTATAATTGGTGAATTGAACTACATCAAGTTTC
Organism: Erythroxylum dillonii; assembly: GCA_032467995.1. Lineage (NCBI taxonomy): Eukaryota > Viridiplantae > Streptophyta > Magnoliopsida > Malpighiales > Erythroxylaceae > Erythroxylum > Erythroxylum dillonii. The sequence continues at coordinate 19,388,555 of JANKYE010000004.1, read as the reverse complement.
ATCTTCTCCTCAAAATAATAATGGCAACAAGAGGTAACCTTTATCTTCTTCTCTCATTCCAAGTATGCTTTGGGATCATTCCTACCTTAAAGATGAAATCTATTTCTTAATTTTGCCCAAATTTCTAAGGTGTCCCATCCTCTATGCTCTATCATAAATCTCTTCACGTCCATACACCCTTCTAGGCTCTTTTGCAAGTCTAACGAGTCTCTTTAATGCAAGTCTACTCTCATTAGCTCCAAAAATCAAACCAACTTCTTCTCCACACAACTCATCATCCAAATCATCAATCACTTCAATTGGGGGTGTTGGATTATCTTTCAATAAGCTGGGATTGTCTTTCCAAAGTAATGTTCACATCATTATACATCCCACTCATTTGTTTGAATTGATACTACAACATTTGCAAAATAAATAACATATCTTGTTCTTCCTTAAGTATAGAACCTCCCCTCGAAGAAGAAATACTGTAAACTTGATTTATTTAGAGTCTTGCTCTAATACCAACTAATGCAAACCCACCTAGAAATATACCTTAGTGAACTCACCAATAAAATTGAAACCTTACCAAAAAAAGTAAATCAACCAATTTAGATCAACTCTTTGGCTATAAGGAACTAGAAACCAAAACTATAAAGGACTTAGAACACCACAAAGAAAACACTAATAAGTACCAAGTTAGATCAATAAAGAACAAAATAAAGAAAGTACTCTCATAAATGGGATAAAAACTAAATTAGAACAAAAAAAACTCTCTATATCATAAATGAAATTTGTCCACTTTATATAATGTTACATGTGATTTTCTACTTAAATTGGAAAAACTCGAACATACTAATTTGATAACAATTCGAAGTACTAATTATGATCACATCATAATTTCTCTTATAAATGGAGTTATATTGTTAATTGAATTAAGGAGCCCACCATAGCCCATATTTGAATAACTTTTATGCTCATTATTTCAATTCAACCTCACAATGTGACTTCTTTAAGGTGAAAGAAGCATGTGCAATAGTTCTGTACTAAGAAGCACGAACACGGACACAAACACGAACACGGACACGTGGATACACCAACTTCTAAAATTTGGTAGACACGGAATATATATATAATTTAGAATTAAGAAAAAAATTCAGAATTCATAATATGATATATATTGATTGATGTGTTTCAAGACTTTCAATATCTTGATAGTTCATACATATTTTGTACTTTATAAGCCCCTCTCAAAAAACATAGAGCATATATATGCACTCTTTGTGGGTGTCCGTGTCAAACATGTGTCTGACACGGACACGTGTCCGACATGCGGACACAGCTCAATTTTGCCGTGTCCGTGCTTCTTAGGTTCTGTATGATACATGCTTATATTAGAATATAGTCCAAAATTAACCAGCTCAATTTCAATGATAAAGAGAACATAAACTTACCAAAATCTTGACAATTCAGGATGAAAAATCTCAGATGTTATTCATAACAAGTCCTTAGAGGAATTGCATGAATGCAAGAAAGTTATACAAAGCCCCAAAATTCTTCCATTGTAGTACCAGCACAAATTCCAAATTTTAAGCCATTTTCAAGATAAAAGTTCACAATACCTCCTATCACCTAACTCAAACCCAACATCATAACCAACAAAAAAGTAATGATTAAAATTGCAGCACCACATGGTACCTGGTTTGGGTGGGCCCGCACCATTTTAGGTTTTGTCCCCTTTGGTTCAGCGAGCTAATAGCTCAAGTGGTGAGAGGCGTGGGTCAAGCACCCAACAAAACCCTGAGGTCTCGAGTTCGAGCCCCAGACACCCACAGG
>JANKYE010000004.1:19278886-19289635 GCA_032467995.1 Erythroxylum dillonii | reverse complement strand
CGCTACAAGGGTCTCTGTAGCGGATAGGTGCCGCTCCGCTCCGCTCCTCCGCGATCGCCCGCTATTAACTACTCTGGATGTGACCATCATACAAAAAGTAAGTTTAAACATATTTATCAATGTTACTCAAACAGACTTCAGATCGAATTCTCTTTTCAGTCCATGGAGAGACTGAAGAGTCTCCACGAGCTAATTTATTTGCATTCATTTTCCATTTTGTCAATGAAAGAATGTGAACTGTTGGTTTCATAAACACCTAGGCCTGCAATTAGCCATATGAAGTCAAGATAGACTACTATCTTCTATACAGAAACACATCTTCTATCATGTACCAACCATCAAGATAGACTTACTACCATATTCTACATAGAAACACATCTTCTATCATGCACCTACCGTCAAGATAGACTTACCACCATATTCTATATAGGAACACATCTTCTATCATGTACCTACGATCACGATAGACTTACTGAAGCTTCTTTAGTTGCTAATCTTCAATCGTTGACATTCAATAGATTTGCATGAAGTATCACCAGAACAGACCAAAATTATTTTTCTATTATGACCTTAATTCCACCTAGTGTGAAGATACAGTGTGTCAGCTGGCAAAAGAAACAAAAGACAGCTCTTAATAAAGTTGTAAAACGAAATGCAGAAAACTTACCTGCAGCACCAAAGGCTTCATGAATCTCCAAGTGCAAGAAATGTACAATATCTACAAGCTTCTCCATCACCTGTGAGAACAAACTACAATTATATTTGGACTTCAAGGGAAAAGAATAGATGGGGATGATAAAGAATGGAATTGTTGAATTCAACTGAGGGAATCATGAAAGCTGGGCATAATGCTGCTGCATCTCAGAAATGCATGGGCGACTATTTGTAGGAAAATCATGAAGTTGAATGTCGAGAAATTTTGGTAACTGAAGTTAAAAGCATGACATCAGACCATCTAACAGTATCCACCAAAGAAATTGCATATAATAGAAACTCATACCTCTTCCAAAATCTTGGACCAGAGTGATTTCTTTTTCAAATTTTTCACATGCTTCCTTTGACTCTTTAACTCCGCCTTCAAAATTGCAAGGCTGTCTCCTGCATGTATCACTTACAAATATAAGAGATACTGAAAATCATTTCTAGAGCTCCTGCTCTGCTAAAAAGCATTTTCTACAGTAGCAAATGTTAGTTATTGTTGCAGAAAAAAGTAATGGCAATCGCCAGAGAAACAAATCAAGCATATGAACAATGACACCGTTTCATTTAGAGCTCCTTTTACTATATACATTGTTTTATTTAACCATTTGGGCATAAAAACCAGAGGCTCATATCTGCCATGTAACAATTGTTTCCCTTCTTGTTAAGTATTCGTTGTGCAACGATCCCCTATGCAAGAACAGAATTACATTGTTGTCTCTCTCTCTCTCTACCTCCATCATTCCTCTCCTTTTCTCTCTTTTCTCTGTAACAACCTCGAGCTTTCACTCTTCCCTCTCTATCTAGCTCCTCAGAACCTAAGAATTGCTAAGTCACATCTTAACACAAAACATTTGGTATTAGAGCATACAAACCTCGACAATAAGAACAACGTCGAAAGGAACTTTAGTAGCTAAGTTGCATTGAATTAAAGAAAACGTCCAAAGCTTACTGGGAACGAAAGCCTGAAATCAAAAGATTCTATTGGAGACCAGCAATAGAATTGATAAGCAGGAGCATGAAATGACAGTTCAAATTGATGTTCAACCAATTCATACAAAAGTTTGGGTGAGTCAAGGAACATCCATTGGTGGCAAGGAAAATCTAGGAACTATAACAAGAGTTTCCAAGGAAGACGAAGATTATGCTATGCCAACCAAATTCAACAAAATCGACTTTCCCCCATTTGATGGAGCCCAAGTTAAGATGTGATTGATATAAGTGCAAGCAATTCCTCATCCTTGACCATAAGCCTGAACACTTGAAGGTGGGCAAGGCAGCGATGCACTTAGAAGAGGAAGCATAGGAGTGTTGTTAGTTCTACCTAAAAAATTGAACACAAGTAGATCCAGTTGAATGGAAGAATTTGTAGCCACTCTTAAGCGGCAGTTTGATGAGAAGATTTTCAAAGATCTAGTAGACGATTTGAAGGAGTTGAGGCAAGAAGGATCAGCGCTAGAATATTGCAAAATTTGATCATTATTTCAATCGCCTATCTCTGCCAAAGAATTGTCCAGTGGGATACTTTTTGAAGGGGTTAAACCTGAGTTAGTATTTGATAGTGAAGCTATTAGACTTTAACAACCATTCAACAAGACTATGATCCTGCCAAGAAAAGGAGGCAGTGGTGGCGGCCAATTTGAGTGCACAGCTGTTCAAGGGGTATTATCAAACCACCTTATAAGGTAAGCGATTCGAACCAAAGTTCACCAACTAGAGGATCACCCTAAAACAAACTCACAGTCAAGCCTGTTGTGACAACAGCTGGACTATTGCCTACACCAAGTAATCAACTTACCAAATTGTGTCAATTTCGAATAAATAGGATGTCGAAGACTGTTCGTAGCAAAAACTGTTAGGGGATCTTTGCTTTTGGTGTGATGAGCAATATACCAAGAGTACAAGTGTAGCGAAAAAGCAATTTCATGTATATATGGTTGAGGAAGAAGAGTCTGCGGCAGCAAAAGACGAGTCATGAGGAGAAGAAAACTCGGAGCTAGTATCTTATAATGTCTCATCACAAGCTATGGTAGGAATGGAAGGGGAATGGGAGTTTAAGCTAATGAGAGTTACAATACTACACCAGAAGAGGAAGATACATATCATAATAGACAACCAAGTACCCACAATTTTGTGGATATCTCTATTATTAAGAAAGGAAAATGCAGCGTGCATAGAAATGAAGTGCTTTCAGATTATGGTGGGAGGGGCCTAAAATTGGCATGTTGCTAATGTTGCATGAATTGTGTATAGTCAATGCCAGGATTGGAGTTTACAACTAAGGTTTTGGTAATTGCCTTAGGGGTTATGATGTTGTGTTGGGAATGCAGAGGCCAATTGATCTTGATGATTTATTACGCAACTTTAGGAAAAGAACAATGACATTCAAGTGGAATAATCAAATGGTTACTCTTAGTGGAGGTCCTAGCAAGGGATCCAAGGTGATTTCAGGAAAAAGACTTCCATAGGCTGCTGAAGTGTTCAAGGAGAGTAGCTGTATATTCTACAATTGAAAATTCCAATTGAATGTCAATTACAACAAGTTGACATCAGTGTCCAATGAACCTTATCACTTATCTCCCAACAAAACACAACCACAAAATTCACTTAAAGGAGCGATTACAAGTCATTAACATCAGACCCTACCACGACTCAAGGCTACAAAAAGAAGTGATCAAAAGCCCTATGCATGTGGAATGCTTATAGAACTTAAGATTTGGTCCAAATAGCAGGAACATGTTGCTTAGGAATAGGTTCAATAGTTAAATTCATAGCTATTGTTTTTCTATTTAAATAAAATAACTGTCGGTGATAGTTTCCTACTTCTTAGAGATATTATCTGAGAATTAGGAAGTAGTTAATTCCTAATTGTATTTAAGTTCCTTTTCAATTGTGAATAGGGGAACTTTCCAACAAATTCCTTTTTTATTGTGTATAGGGGAACTTTCCAACAAATCAATCTTATGGCTAATTCTCGCCCAAAAGTAAAATTGTTATCACACTATAAATATTCTCTACTTTGACTGGGACCTATCACCATAGGTTCAGTAACTATGCCTATTTTATAGCAATGAAACATCCTTATTCAACTTTAGAGGTGGATTGTGTATTCATCTATCACATTTTCAAAATCCATGGAATGCCTGAAGCCATTGTAAGCAAAAAGGACCCCTTATTGCTGAGCAAATTCTAGCAAGAGACTTTTTAAGTTAAAAGGTGTGAATAAGAGTTGATTTTCTCTTTTTTTCATTACTTAGTAAATGCAGTAAATATATACACGGATAGGAGTATAGAATAGGCTAGACAATGTATACAGATACAGGAAGATAATCCTAGAATATCTCTAAGATACTGATATCTAATCTATAGAATCTGCTTACAATCAAATTGTAAAATTATGAGATAATAGGAGTAGTACTTGGTGTACATCCTAACATTCCAGTCTCTCTCAAGAGATCAAGAATATACTTCCTTTGTGAGATGTAAATCCCTTTCTTTGATCTTGCTACTTCCATGCTCAGAAAATACTTCATTTCTTCTAAATCTTTAACTTCAAATTCTTTTCTCAAGGCTGTCTTGAGTCTTGTAATTTCCTTTGCATCATCACCAGCTATGACAATAACATCTACATACACAAATTAAATAGTCTTCTTACCTTCTCTAATTCTAAAAAACATTGTATGATCTAACTAAGCTTGTGTGTATTCTTCTGTTTTTAGAACTTTAGCAAATCTTTCAAACCAAGCTCATGGGGATTGTTTCAGCTCATATAGGGATTTTTTTAGTCTGCATACTCTGTTTCCTCCTTCCTCATCAAACCCTGGAGGAATTTTCATGTACACTTCTTCCTTTATTTTGCCATTCAAGAAGGCATTTTTAATATCAAGTTGCTGAAGTGACCAATCGAAGTTAGCAGCTACAGATAGCAATAGTCTGATATTATTTAGCTTGGCAACAGGTGCAAATGTCTCCTTGTAGTCCATCCCATAGATCTGAGCATAGCCCTTTACTACCAATCCCGCTTTATACCTCTCGATGGAACCATCATCCCTATATTTGACTGTGAATATCCACCTACACCCCGCAAGTTTCTTTCCTTTTGGCAGATCAACTTCTTCCCACGTTTCATTCTTTTCAAGTGCTCTTATCTCTTCGAAAACTGCTTCATTCTGGAACTTTAAGAGCTTCTTGAATATTTCTTGGGATGTCAATTCTGTCCATATTAGCAATAAATGCTTTGTATTGAGAAGATAGAGCATCATAAGAAACAAACCTCGCAATCGGGTGCATAGTACATGATCTAGATTTCTTCCATAAGGCAATTGGCAGTTCCGAATCTTTGTTGTCTTCTTGATCCATACTACTCTGAACTTCTTCAGTTGGGACCTACACTAGTTTAGAGATTGGTATAGCTTCAGGGATAGGAAGTGTACTACGTGCTTTCTTCTTCCGAGAGTACACCTTGAGTGGATGATCAAATATAGCAATTTCTATCTTAGGATTTGTCTCTATAGGAGATGACATAGGTATTGGGATAGGTTCAGGAGCAGATGTAGATTCAGGTTGAGATTCATCACCACCAAACTCACTCCAATGCTCCCCCTGAATCGAAGACTTGAGACAGAATGAATCTGTCTCAGAAAAAGAGACATCACAACTAACAAACAACCTTTTTGATATAGGATCATAGCATTTATACCCTTTTTTTGTAGCAAAATAACCCATAAACAAACATTTTTTGGCTCTTGGATCATGTTTGTTGTGTGAAAAATTGTGAATAAAGGTGGTACACCTGAAAACTTTTAAAGGAAGGTTAGTTTCAAGATGAGTGGTAGTATGGGTTCTTGAAATTTCTGAAGTGGTGTTTTGAAAGAAAGAACACAACTATGAATTCTATTAATAAGGTAGGTTACAGAAAGAATAGCATCCCCCCAAAAAAATTTTGGAACATTACTAGTAAACATCAAGGTCCTAGCTACTTCAAGAAGGTGTCTATTTTTCTGCTCAGCAACTCCATTTTGTTGAGGGCTATTGGCTCAAGTACTTTTATGGACAATTCCATGTTTTTTGAAGAATGTATGAAGATGTTGATTAAAATATTCATTACCATTGTCAGTATGAAGGACTTGGATACTAGTTTGGAATTGATTTTTTATCATCTGATAAAAGTTGAACACAATAGAGGTTTCAGTTTTATCCTTCAAAAGAAACACCTAACACAAACGGGAATGGTCATCAATGAATGTAATGAATCACTTTGAATTGGTTCTATTAGGAACACGAGAAGGGAAGGGCCCCAAAGATCAATATGAATAAGTGAAAAACGGTTTCGTGGGTTTGTATTTAGACCTTCTAAAAGAGCTTCTTTGACGCTTAGCAAATTCACAAGTGTCAAATTGAACACAAAGATCTTTATTTATTGAAATGTTTGGAAACAACTGTAACATATACTGGAAGTTTGGATGACCTAACCTCTTATGCCATAACAATATTTTATCAGTCTTAGGAATAATCACACTATTACCAAATCTATAAGGAGTAGAATGACTTTCTTCATCTTCAAAGTAGTACACTCCATCTACCTCTTTAGCACTGCCAATCATCTTCCCCGATGACAGGTCCTGTATAACACAATGAGTAGGGAAAAAATGAGTAATTAGCTTCTCTTGTCAACTTACTGACTGGAAGAAGGTTACATTCTATATTAGGAACATGTAGAACAGAATTTAGTTTCATAGAACATGTTACTTTGATATCTCTTTTTCCTGCAACTGAAGAAAAATCACCATTTGCTACCTTAACCTTTTCATGTCCAGCATAAAGAAAATATGAATGAATCAGGTTATAATCATCTATCATATAGTCTGATGCTCCAGAATCAACTATCCATTTCTTCCTACCGTATGAAGAAAAAAAAAGCTTTTATGATATTACCTCTCATATTAGCATTAGCAACCGTGCTTGCCTTCTATTGGCTGCTGTCATTTTGGAGATTCTTTATTACTTCCAATAGTTACCTAGTGAAATATTCAGTTCACCTCCTTGTTGTTTCTGACTATCTTCAGATTTTTCTGTTCCCCCTTCACTAGATACTTGGTAGCCTCAGTTTTTCCCCTTTTTTGGTTTCCAGTCTGGAGGCTTTCCATGGATGTCCAACATGTCTTTGGTGTGACCACTTTGTTTACAATGATCACACCACTTCTTATGATCCTTCTTACTGGATTCACCACAGGACATCAGTGCAGAAGCTTCATTAGTGAGTACTGAAGATACATTGTGTTCTTCTTTTGGCTCCTCTTTTAGCATGATTTTCCTCCCTGTTGCTTCCCTCCAAACTTTAGAAAAAACTTCTTTAGCTGTAGGTAGGGACACTCTACTTAGGATTTCTTCCACGGACATCATCCAATTTTTTGTTAAGGCCAACCAAAAATTCAAAGACTCTTCTTTTCAATTTTTTGGTTGCACATCACAGCATCTTCCTTGCACCTCCACTCTTCATCTGATAGAAGGTCAAGTTCCTACCACAATGCTACCATTTCGACCCAATATTTTGTAACTTCTCTGTCACCTTGCTTCATTTTCCACATCTTTGTTTTTATCTCATAGATTTGTGATGCATCCTCGCCATCGGAGTATGATTGTCGCACCCTTTCCCAGATTTGTCGAGCTGTTGGCAGAAACATATGTAGCACGAACACAGCAAAATGAAGCCGTGTCCGACACAGACACTCACCTGACTCATGGTGGACACGCGTCCGACACGTGTCCATACGTGTCGACATTAAAAAAAATTTATTAGCTCGGACACATCTAGAAACAACTCAGACACGGCTATTTCTGGAGAAAAACTTTTTCAAAATCTACGTTAACCCCCAAATTCTTCAATTCAACTTTGAAAGAAAAAACATCAACTCCATAGGCATCGGTTTCAACTACTGGTAAATCACTGAAAACCTCGAAAAGACAACTCCATCCAGGATCAGACAGAAAACACTCATAAGGATACTTGTACCTAAGACTAGTCTTGAAGCACAGTGCATTTACAAGTGCTCTAGAAATTCTATTAGAAAATGGTAATTGACGCATGCATTCCAATTCCAAAAGAAGAGCATCTGCTGTCAGAGTAGAAATTATCAGAAAGTCTGAATTTCTTTTCTTAATTCTAAATTTTATAATATATATATATATATGTCGTGTCCGTGTCCACCAAATTTTAGAACTTGGTGTGTCCCCGTGTCCGTGTCTATATCCGTGCTTCTTAGGCAGAAACATAAAGGTATGTTTGATCGGTGGTATCATGGCATTGATAAGCCATGATGAGACCATGGAGTTATCTATCTCCCACTGTCGTGCAGCTTGTGAGTTTGTTGGGTTTGGAACGTTCCCATCTCCAACAATAAAGCTCAACTTCCCGCATCCTCCAATGGCGAGTTTTATAGCTTGAGCCCACTCCCGATAGTTTGTTCCATTCAGTTTGTCAAAGACAATAACAACTGAAACCTTCAAAACCAAAGGTCATTGATGACTGACCTCCCGTCTAGTTTGGGTTTGCCATCATTTCTTGACTATTTTCCTATCTCTTTCACGTGGCTCTGATACCATGTGAATAACAGTTGATTTTCTCCTTTTTCATTACTTAGTGAACTTAGTAAATATATACACAGATAGGAGTATAGAATAGGCTAGATACTCTATACAGATACAGGAAGATAATCCTAGAATATCTCTATGATACTGATATCTAATCTATAGAATCTGATTACAATCAAATTGTAATATTATGAGATAATACATATCTTGACCACATAAGTGGTCAGCTTGAAATCTTATATAGCTTATCACCCCAAACATGAAAGCCAAACTGAAGTTATTAACAAAATCGTCAAAAAATATCTTAGATGCTTCTGCAATGATGCTCCTCACAAATGGTTTGAGTGGATTCTGCTAACTGAGTGGTGTACAATATGAAACATCCACAACTATTAATTCAATCCATTTGAGTTTTGTACAATTATTGGAAAGAGATTCAAAAATTATGGTTGTGGATAGGTTCTGAGGGAAAGTGAGTTTTTTCAATAACAGAGTTCCATTTAAGAAGGGCTCAACACAGAACAAAGCAACAAACTGAAAAGAAGAGAACTGAACAAGAGTTCAAGGGGATTAGGCACTCAAATGATAACTCTATAAGCAACAAACCTAGCGGAAGAGAGTCAATCACAAACTCTCCCCAATATATTATTGTGCATATGAAGTTATCGCGAGGGTAGGCAAGGTGGCTTACAAATTGCTCTTGCCAGTAGAAACCTCTTGTTGACAAAACTAAATAGAAAAACTAAAACTCAAGTTCTATGATATTATTCTTTGACTGATGCATTTTAAATAGGAAAAATACAGCCAATATGGAATCGGTATCATAACTAAAATGCAAATAGTACATAATCAATATTCTAGCTACTTATCTGTACTAATATGCAACATCTTAACTACTTAGGTGTTGATTTATCTTATCCTGAATCTAGGATAAGATTTTCCTATTTAAATAAGATCATTATCTACTAGATATCAGTTTTCCTAATTTACCAACACTCTCCCTCAAGTTGGTGCAAATATGTCTATCATGCCCAACTTGCTAACTTCACGTTCGAATGGTTTTCTTAACAACCTTTTAGTGAATATGTCTGTAACTTGTGTGGCTGGAATGAGTGGAGTACAGATTATTCCTACAAGTTTTTCCTTAATGAAGGACTTATTAATCTCAACGTGTTTGGTCTTATCATGAAGTACTAGGTTATTGGCAATACTTATGACTACCTTATTGTCACAATACAATCTCACAGGAAAGCTTACTGGACTTTTATGATCTTCCAGAACTCTTTGTAGTCACAGAACTTCACATATACCTTGAGTCATTGATCTAAATTTTGTTTTAGCATTGCTTCTAGCAGCTACACTTTGTTTCTAGCATCTCTATGTGACTAAGTTGCCCCAGAGGAATGTACAATATCCAAACATCGATATTTTATCAGTAGTTGATCCTGCCCAGTCTGCATCAGTATAGACCTCTGTCACTCCACTTTTTTTTTTTTTAGGAAAACAAAGGCCCTTTTCGGGAGTGCCCTATAAATATCAAAGGATTCTGTACACAACTTCTAGATGCTCCTCATATAGGGAATGCATAAACTGACTAACCATACTTATAGCAAAGGCAATATTAGGTAGTGTATGAGACAAGTAGATCAGTCTCCCTACCAATCTCTAGTACCTTCCTATATCAATTGGGATTCCACCTTTAACATCTCCAACTTTGACATTAGACTCTACTGGAGTGTCTAAAGGCTTGCCTCCACTAATTCCAGTCTTCTTTAAGATATCTAAAATATACTTCCAATATGAAACCACAATTCCCTTTTTTGATATTGCTACTTCAATCCCAAGAAAATATCTTAGCTGACCCAAGTCCTTAATTTTGAACACCTTGGCTAGACTTCCTCATTTCTTCTATATCATCTCCAGGAAAAATTATATCATCCACATAGACAATCAGAACTAGATCCTGTCTTTGAAGGATCTCATAGTGAACAAAGTATGATCAAATTGTACTTGACAATAACCTTGACTAGGGGTGGCAAAATCTGTCCGGCCTGACCATGCCCATGGTCAACGAGCTAGGCCCTATCAAACATTTAATAATTATTTGATTTAAATGTCATTTAAATTTAAATTTTCTGTAGATTAATAGTTTGTTAATTATAACATGCATTAAAATTTTTATTTGATATATAATTAAAAATAATTATTATAATCTTTTGATATAAAAACAACACATTTATAAAATTTTTTAGTAATAATAAGATAATTTATATATTTATCTTATTTTATTAGTTATAGTACTTGAAATCATGTATAATGCATTAGACATGACATATAGCAGCTAAATTGAAGACTTTGTTACTGAGCTCAAAGTAAGTTTAGATCGCGAAAATTAAAAATCTTAATTTAGTAACTTTTGCCTTTTATCATACACCACATTCATCAATCATTTGATCAAAA